>JAQQBR010001833.1:2414195-2425975 GCA_030347285.1 Microctonus hyperodae | reverse complement strand
ATCCAGGTTTTTTTTTTTTTGGACCACGCGGACACTATACACGTCCAAACACGCACGTACATTATGCGTATACATATAGAGTGTGAATGATATTGAAGGGAAATACGAGGATTCGAGAAGAGTAATAAAAAATTATGGTCTTCAAGTACGTCCAACACGTGCCGTTGAAAACACTCGTCGTTCTATTCAAAAATTAAATCTCGAAATTTTTATCTAAAATAATCTTCCTGTATACGCATATACAGCCTGTTATATCACGACATTTATTTAATTTAGATATTTTTTTTTCTCTTACCCTATTTATTTATTTCCACCACGTATTTTGTATATTTAACTTTTTTATCATAAAATTTTATACACTCAACGACACCTGTCGCAGTGTCATAGGGGATTTTTTTTCATTCTCCTAAAGATATTAAAAAAAAAAAGAGAGACTTTTTTTTTGTCAGTAAAAAATTCTGTGTAAAAGTCCACTTAAAATTTGTATCATCGGCCACCAACGTGGATTTTTCTTAGGGATAAGTGATGATGAGGCTTGAAAAAAAAAATGAAAAAGGCGATCGTCAATTGAGGAAGCCATCGAGGGGGTTGAAGAAGAACCCCCAAGTAAAGGATGTATATAATATTATATACTCCCATCAATAATGTATATATGAATAAGCGTAAAGAGTGGGCTCAGATATATTTTTGGAGTGGCCGATCAAAATCTCAATGGTGTGTCGTGCCATATCGCAAACGACCGCATTAGATCACTATAAAACTATGTATATAAACTTTATTACATACCCAGAGAGGTATATAATACGTATATCGATGTATCGTTTCGAAGAAGGAAGTGTATTATGAGGTATTAGGAATAAAAAAAAATTATCATGTATGAAGTTGATGAATTAAGGAAAAGGTAAAATGAAGCGGCATATATATATATTATGTATGTATGTATATAAGTATTATAATATGGATGTATGATGGGGTCCAATAGGTGCGTTATTGGAGGCTCGCAAACCACATTCGAGCCAGACGTATGTACATATTGAGGCCCATACTCTATATGTAAGAACACATGGTCTGTTTTGGAAGCCGCAGATGGTTTGCTCCGAACGACGATTATCGTTTTTATTTTTTATTTTCGCCTGTGTATTGCAAACCCCAAATGAAGGAATAAGAGACTTTCTGATTGTGACCGATTATTTTCTTTACCACGGAATATACTAACGACTTCTTGTGTGAGTATTGGGTTCAATATACTATGTATGCAGTCGTTATTGATCTGTTCTTTTGCTCGTCGGATCAACTTTTATTTATATTTTATTTTTTTAGAAATTGAATTAATAAAATCAAACATAAAAGAAATTTTTTTAATTTTCGAGCTTAAAAAATTGGAAAATATAATTAAATAAAATATTATTTATATTAATTTTTCTCTTGAAAATTAAAAGAATTTGTCCTCTGTAATTATCATTTAATTAATTAAATAATAAAATTAACAAATGATTATGAATAATAATTATTTTTTATAAATAAATTTGATACTCTTCAATTCAACGATAATTCATTATTATATCCTTGATATAAATCAATATTTTTCTCCTTTATTTTTCATTTGCGGTTTTTGGCTGTGTAGGTTAAAAAATTGTCTGCATTTTCTTATTTTGCTTTATACCCACCTGTATACATACATACATACATACATACATACATACAGCCTTTAAAAATTTTACGCGCATATAAACTTAAAAAAAAATCCTCTTATTTCGTTTCGATAAACGATCAATAGTCGTCGTTTCCATTATTATAAATATCCTTCATTGTATTCAGAAAATTTTTAAAAGTTTAAATGTCTTGTGTATATGAAAAAGAATTATATATATGTATATATACATACAATACATTCTTACGCTTGAAATGCGGTCCCTTTTCTCTCGATAATCGTGGAAAATTTAGCTAAAATATCTATAACATATATAAATATATATACAACATAAAAATTACCAGCAGGGGTACTGCTATTACCATCTCGCCATTCTATTTTATATTCTTCAACGATTCACTCAAACATATATAAATTGGCGAGATAATCGAGCTTTAAAGAAAACGATCTCAATATTAGTTATGGTACTTATTTATTCATTCACTTGATCGGTGTGCCCCCTTGTCCAGGACTACCGACAATTTTTCGGCACATAGGGTGCTCGAGGGCACTTATATATATACATATCTACATCATACATGATCGTCTAGTCATGCATGCAAGAGGTTAATGTGCAAGGTAATTCAATCTGGCTAATCGTCCATATATATATACATATAATGTAATTTTATATTCTGTATATAAAAATTATTTAAGCCAAAATGCGGTCGTTTAATTTTATATATACGATTATATATATTTTTTTCGTTATTATATTTTTTTATACCCATTCTAAATATTTGTAAAAAATTATTTTACATTAAACAATATATATATATTTAATATATAAATATTTTTTATGAAATTATTTGATATAAAACACTTTGAAATATTGTTATGATTTATATAAATTATTATATAAATATATATAAATATTAAAAAATTAAATGAGAAACATATAGAATGATCTGTAATTGTCCTCTGTATATTACATATATGTATATTTTTTAACTGAGGTCGGTCAACATGGACGACAATGATGCGGGCGCGATATACCTCCGCCAAGGATAATTGGACGGCGCATTAAATTAGAGGGAGCAGCCCGACGTTTCTTTCGTGCGGCTAGCGGAACGAGGCGGAATAATTTTTCCTTGTTTTCGAGAGCAAGTATAAGAACAGAGCAAGAGAGAGAATGAAAATGAGAACAGAGTAGATATATATTTATACTGCATAAAACAAAGAGGAGGATTGTTAAAGCTGCCGGGGGGTGGAGGTTATAGATATTAAATATATGCATATAATCATGCCGAAAAATAAAGCGAGATTATATATTATAAAGGTTAAGAAAATACAAAATAAAATTAAGAAAAAAATTAATGAATGAATGAAAAAGAAAAAAAAATATGTAATAATTATTATTACAAATGTATATAATAAATATTACATAAAAATGAAGTATTTGAATATATGGTAAATATATATATTGTTTGCAATTGTTGAATATGTATATTGGGTGAAATTAAATTAGAATAATTAGATGGAATATATAAATTGTGTAGAATATAAAGGGGCTGAGCGTAACGAAAGCGTGCAAAAAAGTCATCGTGTGCACTTGGTGCACTGCACAGTAATAAATCATGTGGCGACCCACTTGTTTTGATGCCTGATGTAGTACAATGTAGAACAAGAAGAGGGAGAGGGACCACCATTCAATTCTAGCTGCGTCATTTGTATAATAGAAAGCAGATCATGTCCATACATGTATTACATTGTTGTGCACACTTGAATTTGCATAATCATCCCCCTTTAAATATTATTAAATTTGCACCTAATAAATATGTGTGTATACGCATATATGATATATATTTTAACGTTTATATAGGTATATGCATATTATATTTAACAGGTTTATCGTAGTGTAAAAGTATATAGTTGAAGAAATTTATTTGACTAAGCCAAAAAAAGACATTGTTGGATATTTGAAAAGAATGAGAAAAAAAAAACGTGATTTTAGGGCCGACTTTGTGTGTGTTTTTGTGATGGGTTTTTGCTGATTGACGGCTCTCAACAATTGTTGCACGCTCACGTATATTTTTCTCGTCCATTATGTACAATTCCCCTATTTGCGACCTCTAACAGTTTGAGGGGATAATATAAGGTCGTTTTTGACATTTAGCGCGCGCAAATACTGAGAATGTCCTCTTTGGCTTTGATGTCCACCGATTCCAATTGGGTGGGCACTGCCGCATGGTGCTAGTTGCTTTTTCGAATCATTTGTGTCTGTATTTCTATATATGTGGATATTTTGCTTTTGATAATACACGAATTTTTTTCCTTTAATCATTTTTTTTTCAATATAAAGAACGTGCGCCATTTATGAATCAACAAAGCGGAACTTCATTGGTGTATATACTTTTATGTTTATTATTTCCTATATCCTGACAGATTCTCTTTGTCGTTGTTCAAATTACAAAAATACACGCACTAGCTCTCGAATATATATCAGTAGAACATAAATAATTTCGATTGATTATTGGAGAAATAATTTACAAATATATAATAAAGATTGAATCCCCTCGTCTTTTCAAAAATTCGCTGATTGACAAATGCACAAACAGCCCCAAGTGTGTGTCTACATATACACATATACGTTTATATTATCCAGTGTACACTGTTATTGGGGAACAAATAAAAAACATATATGTACAAAACCTCCCAAAGTTGACTGAAACAGAGGCAAAGAGGCAGCAGCTCTTATAAGAACAGCCAAAATAATAGAAGGCGAAAAAAATAAAGCAAAAAAATAAAATAAAATAAGAGGAGTGTATATATACATGATGTGTAGCCCTGACCAGCCGTGTGGCGGTGGTATAATATTACAGGGCTTGTGATATAGCTCTTTCCCTTTTTTTTTCCTCTTCTTTTGCCCTCATACTTCGTATTAGAACTCTTGGGTGTCCAAAGGAGACATACGGGGTGACCAGAAGGTTTCCTTCTTTTTTTTTTACGTTCTATATTTCGCCAAAGAAATATATAATATATTTTAAAGCATATAGTTCTTTCTGATCTAAAGACTGGTTAAAAGTTCTGCTTAAAAATAAATTGGCAGATATATACTTATTACATATAAAAATAATGCCATTCGATCATTAAATTGAAATGAAGACTTTTGAATTCGTTAATTTACAAGTACTTTTTCATTATATTCACAGATGCCTTTTCATATGTAAGTTTATATATTTGATGAATTAGTCTGTTTAATAGTTCACCCGGTATGTGGAAAATTTTCCTGGGGGTGCAACGAAAAAGGGGCTGCTTAAGAATGCTTCTGAATCTCCATTAGGTGACCATATTCCATGGTTGTTCGCTTTTATTAGTGTTTGTGTCTGTATAAGGATGAAACACACCTGGCTTCTTTTTTTTTCAATCTTGCTCCCGTTCGAACTCGTCTCTCATTGTATTATACCTTCCACCGACTGTTTATATACCTATGTATTGGTATATATATACAGGGTTTGCTGACATATAGTATCCCGCCTTCGATCTTCGTCACATTAACGTAAACTGCATTGGCATCCACGCCCGCCTCGTTAGTCTTCAGGTCTTATGCATTGAACAAATGAACAAACGAAATGCCGACAGACCACCACTGCCAGCATCAACACTGACATATAATAACAACGACCAAGGCGAAACACGATCATCATCATCATCATCACTGAATGCTTCTTGTTAACGTCTAATTATTTCTGCATCCTTATGCTAATTTCATTAGTGTATTTTCTCTCTTAGATAATTATTACTTGCTTCAGATTAATTATATATTCAAAATTCTGAGTGAGTTCATTCCAAGGATGAAATAAAATGTTGAGAGAAATATTTGTAAAATACTTTTGTTTATGAGAATTTTTTGAATTTTTTTTTTTTATGTTATTCTGATGAGATTGAGATTAATAGTGTGAAGTATATACATGTCGATTATTTTCGTTTATAGGAGGAGTGAGCACTCATTGGCGGCGACACCTTTTAGTGACTTTTATATATACCGATCTCCAGGAATCCCTTAATTTGTAATGCAAAAATAATTTCTCAGAAAGATGAGAGAGACATTTCCACATCTTTCCTTTTATTCACATCACCATCGTGTATACTTGGTTTTTTTTTTATATTTTATCTTTAGTTTTTTTTTATCCCATTGCCGAGGATATTCGGGAAGCGCTGAGACTGCTACCCAAGCACGTTTCATGTGCGTTATTTGAAAGAAGCAAGTGAGCAGAATAGAATTCCTGTCTGTGGATCAAGCTTTTTTCTCACTGTCTCATACTGTCTCGCCCCTCTTTGCTCATTCTTCCTTTCTCATTTCATGAGACTGGATGGAATCTTGGAAAAAGTATCAAGAAAATATTTCTTTTTAATTTTTTTTATCTTGCATTCGTATAGCAAAAGTGTACAAGTATCTTTAGCCAAAATCTATACTAAAGCTCTTTCACTCGCGCACTTTTTTCACTTGCATTTCGTCAAGGAGGATGAACTCTTCGAGTTAGCTATTCCCTCATTCTTCTCATCAACTTACAAGTAAATGAGAAGCTGACGTCACTTCCCGGAGATGATAATATTCTCAAGAGAACTTGTCTCATGTATGTACATATATGAAATTTATTATCGTGCTATGGATTTTAAAAATACTTCTTCACATTTTTATTTTAAATCCAATGAAGAGAACAACAAAATATACATTTGGTATTTTGCAAATTCTCCATAAAAATAAAAAATACACGTCTGCTGATGGTGTGTGTCATTCAACATTTAATGATTTTTTATACTTTTTTCCTGTTTCATTTTACGATCCAGTTGGCAACAAAATACTCTCCATAAACTTATCCAAGCATTTTATAAATTTTAATCCTTATTTTGAACTAAAGCATTAATTCATTTTTTTTTTTTTGCTGTCTTGAGCATAGATATACATACATTTAGGTTACATATAATTTTTTTTCTCCTTACAAAACCAACTGGAACAAATCTCCTTAGCGAAAACCCTTAATCTTCTCTTCAACATTCACAACCCCAATCTAAAACATTTAATTAAATGAAAAAACAAAAAAAAAATTGTATAGAAAACATTTTTGTTTGTTCTTATTTTTTATTTTATCTTTTACTTTCGTTTAGACATAAAAAAAAAAAATTATGGCTGTTGTAAAGAGTCAAAGGAGAAAGATCAGCAGTTTATTCGATCGCGTTACCTCGACGATTTATTAAACCGAAACCACCAAACAAATACATGTATTTATATACATACATCTATGGATCGTCTCTTTATCGTGTGGCCAGATAGGCGCCAAGGGTTCGATAATTAATGGCTCAGGTTCTCGGGGCGATTGTACAAGCGCCAAAGAAGAAATAAAACGTAAGAGTATAGGCAAAAGAGAAAAGGTATGAAGATCCAAAAATAAATGGGCAAAAACAAAAAAATAAAAACACGCGTAAAAAGTAAAATAAAATATTTAAATAAATAAATAAATAAATTGACAGAAAGAATTGGATTGGTAGGCCACCCGGAAAAGCTAATACATTCCAATCCACCTGAATTCCAGACATTGGAGACACCTTCTAAAGCTAATATATCTACCTGAACTATCTTCACCAACCACATCCTCGAAAGAAATTGACCTGAAGTATTTATGCACACATATATATGTATGTGTATAGATAGATTAGATTACTCAAATCGCTAGAGGCGAGGATGATAGTTGGGACACCCTACTGGGCGTTTATAAAAAGTCAATTTGCCAGAAGGAACGCGTAGATTGAGTGTTTAAGATTACCCACTTATTCAGACAAGATTATTATCGTTTAAGTTATATTGTTTTTCCCTTTGTGCTTTATTATTACTAAACTAATAGCATTAGGTGAATCGTTAGAAAAATAGTTTTATTAAGATTAAATAAATATATCTATTTCATAATATTGATACCACAGTCTTTAAGAATGCTACAAATAAATACAAATGAATATATACATTTACTGAACAATATGTATATATGAATAAATATAATGTTTTTTGAGATGATATACCAATACGATTGTTGGAGGAATAAAATTTCATATCAATTTTTTTTCTAAAAAAGATATCACAGACTTTTTATTGCTATTACTATTTTTTATTTTTTAATTTCTGATTGGTTATTATATAAGAAACAAGTGGATTATTTATATAATCTTTTATCGTTTGATTCAATAGAATTTTATAAGAGAAAATTTTTCTGTTTATTATATTGTTAAATATTATGTATGTATTTGTATATTATTGTAGCTTAAAGAAGGGTCAGGAGAGAGAAACAGAACACTGAAGGTTCATGAAATCCGACAAGTGCTCATGTCAATGTGTGCGTGTGCATAAAAGTATGCATTATATGTATATACACGCACAAGAATAAGAGAGTTGTTGCTAGTATATAGTTGACAATGCAGCCAAGAAATAATATATGCTATTTAGTTACTGCCGCATATGTGTCCCTTATGGCTTTTGAGAATTAACTCAAATATTATTCTTAATGCATATACGCCGAACGATGTGACAAATTTTCTTCGAGTACGTTTATTCCTAAACAAACAGATGAAACAAATTAATTCTTTATTTTACATGATAATTTATGGAAAAAATATATACAAAGTTAACAAACGAATATATTAGCAAAAGGATATAATATATCACTTTTTTATAAACCATTATATTAATTATTAATGAATTAATTTCTCTCTTCTATCGACTGAAATATATTTTTATTGATACGTATCAGGTACCTGATGACAAGGCAGATAGTCCCTTCAATAGACAAATAATGATTCAAATCCAGTTAAATAATTTCTCAAATAATTATTACATGTTTATACCACGTGTGTTTATTCATTTATAAAAATATTTCTGATGTCATCATTCACAAATACCCATACATATGTATGTATGTGTAATTTTAAAAATGAAAAATATATGAATAAGTGACGTGTATTCATTTATTCTTGAATGGAATGAAAAAAAAAAACGTGAAGGATGAGAGAGTATTGCAGACAGAGTGTGAGAAAATAAAAAAGGGAGAATTGAAGAAAGAGATAAATTAACGAAGTGAAAAAGACGAAGAAGGGGATAAAAAAAGCCTGTCGATACGCAATTTCTGTCTGGTTGTCTGGAAAGAGTAAGACAACGGTTATAGAGTGTGAAAGAGGTGGATAAGAAGCAAAATGCGAGAGCGAAAATACATTTTGTCGTGCATTCACGCAAGAAAAGCGCGAGATGTGCAAAGAGAGTTACTGTACGACACATCGTGTGCTCCACAGAACGATTGCTATTTCCGTTTGGAATAAAAAAGATACGTTTGGGGGTCCGCAGACTGAAACAGAGAAAATGAATGATAGAGAGAGATAGGAAGGAGAGGAGAGGGGCAAGAGGGAAAGTGTCTCTCTTGTCCTGTCTCTGTCTCGCTGTCTCGTCTAAAGATAAAAGCCGCCATGACGCGAAACCCAGACGTTTTAACGCGAAAAATCGCCTAGACTTTCCTTTTTTTAATTTCTTTCTTTATTTTATACCATTTTTTTCTTCTTTCATTTACGTTTCGCCATTCTTTTTATGGCAAATTAAATCTCTAAAATCACAGCTGTGACAATTTTGACATTTGACAAATTGTTATAATGCTGAATGAAAACATGAAAAAATAAAAAAAAAAAAAATAATATAATTAATGTCAATTATCAAGGTTAAATTGATATGAAAAAAGAGTTCAATTAAATTAAAATCAATGTCATGTACATATATATATGTGCCGCACAATGATTTTATTTCAAGTCGCGTGATTCATGAATCGATACGTATATATATATAAATATATATGAAAATAGTGACGAAAGAATTATTCTCTATCGTCTGGAAAATATATTTTTGATATCACAGATTATATATATATATATACATGTACTTATATGTACCAATGAGAGAATTTATACATGATGAGTTGAGCACCGCTAATACCGTACGGGTCACGTGACTGTCTCTCATTCTCTCTCTTTCATATATGTCTGTGTATATAATATACATGATATGTATGTAATGTATAGATTTGTGCATATATGTATGCGTTTATTCCCCGTGGACACCACGCGAGTTTCGCGAAACGTCAGGCCAGATTATCCTCGGTTGGGCCTTTCATTTGCTATCCACACAATTCACTCACTTTCCAAAACTTATTGTAATAAAAAAAAAAAAAAAAAAATTATCATTGATATCATATATGATAAAACCATTCTTATTTTCTCTATTTATATTTATACATATGGTAAATAAATATCAGTTCACTGAAATATTAAATACCAAAAATGATGTAATATATTAAAATTGGCAAGTAAAAAAAGTAAAAAGTTGTATATAAATGGATGTGAATATATACATATGTATGTATGTGTGTATTTATCTGTGCGTGTATGTGTGTATGTGTTTCTGGGATTCAAGTCACACCCAAGAAGTGACTTTGTGAATATCGCATTCAGGCTCTCTTTTTTAATATCACTACAGTATAAGGAACGTCATTCACTCAAAAATAATTCACAGACGTCCCTCAATACTTTCTACATAAATATTAAAAATAAAAGTTATACATATGTATACATTAATATGAAAAAAAAAAGAAAAAAATGAATAAAAATTATTTTTAATGCAAAATATTTGCTGAAGATTTTTTTCTTTCTTTTTCTTTTTCTCTTTTACAAACCTGAGAGTCTGGCAAGGAATCTGAGCATACCAGTGGCGGAGTACAGACACCTAGCTGCACCTCCAGCAACGAGAACTCCTCCTGGTATATTCATGTGTGTAAATAATATATTTTCTCGTCACTCTCCAATTGTTATTTATTCTTATTTAGTTTATTTATCTTTCTCTCGGCCTGTTTTTTTATTTGCCAAAGTCACACGCCTTTTTTTTTGCTATGATGATTAAGAAAAAATCACAATATTCAATAATGTTCATCACAAATATAATAATGATAATAATAATATTAATAATACTAATAATAGTATTGATAATAATGAAAACGAATAAATAAAGAAATTTATGTCACGTTACACGCACCTTTTTTTTTTACTTTTTTACTTTTTTTTAAATACACCAGTCACTGGTTGTTATTTTCATTAATTTTGTTTTTCTCTCTTCGTTAATTTTTCCAGTTCTCAAAATTCCATGACCATCAAAACGAACAAACAACTTAATAACTGCACACTCGTATATATATATATTATTTATACACTCTTAAATTTTTCCATACATATATCTTTCACACTGGCACTATTTGTGTTAAGCAGCTGCGGTGTGTACTTGATGTAGTGTGTTTGCCACATGCAAAAACAAGGAGAAACTAACCTTCAATTGAAAGAACAAATGTAAATTAAAATAAAAAATAAAAGGAAAATAAATAAATAAATAAATATGTTATAATCTTGTCAATTAAATACGAAGGTTAGAAATCCTTACAAAAGTATTTTTATTCCTTATTTCACGTCGACAATTATTTTCTCCTCTTAATGGTTATGTTGAGTATAGATATATTTTTGTTCCTTCCTCTCTCGAGTAAATGCCAAAACTTGGATAAAAAATAAAATTGGCCATTTAGGGGAGGTTACCCTCCCAAGGCAATGTACAACCACCACCTCAAGGCGGGGGATGAATTTATATATCGTATCTTTGTATATATAGATATATATTTTGATGTATTTCACTGCCCACAGGCACGAACTACGTGAAAACTAAACCCCGTGCCATAGAGAGCCAAACCACTCCATCGTTCCTCGCCGGACACGAGCGCCATTGCCACATCTCTGCCACACTCAACCTTTTTTTTTTTTCTTTATCCTCTTGTCTTTTATTTTTTTTCCCCTCACTACACAACTTTCGTGTCTCTTTTACTCCTTCTTTCTATTTCATCACTCACACACACGCGTACACACACAAACACACTATCTTTGGCCCTTTTTCCCTTTCTTCAAATACGTTATTGTTTTTTTTTTCCTCGTTTTATATTTGACGTTCTCGATACAAGATCTCTCTTTTGTCTCTTGTATAAATAAATATATACATAAATATGTATGTATGTATGTATGTATGTATGTA
>JAQQBR010001833.1:2397404-2414113 GCA_030347285.1 Microctonus hyperodae | reverse complement strand
ATATATATATATATGTACACAATAATGATCACTTTTCCATATTATTTATGACAATCACAAAGATTTTTTGATTTAACATCACAAAAAGTTATATTCACATGATGGGATAATTTAAAAGTGGAAAAAAAAAGAGAAAAACAATATAAATGAGTCGTTATTAAATAAATAAATATTATTTTAAATAATAGTAGTATCCCGTTAGATATAAGAGTGAGGTTATTTAGTTTTTTATATTTTTTTACATTGCAATATCAAAGTGAATAACGTGAATGTTGGATGATAATGTGGCGGGGAAATTTAAATACAAAAATGAGATGTTCCGTGCAAGTACACGTCAACGAGCCAACTGAGGACAGAGAGCATCTGCCGTTTGAGGTCTTCTCTGTTCTCTCCCTTTTGGCGTTTGGCTTTTTCCTTCTTTCACTCGATAGTCTATCTCTATCGCGCCCGCGCATCTACGTCGTGTGCGCTCGTTAATACTTAAATATCTCTCTTACTTACACTCACGCAATCTCTGTGGGTTTAGTACTGTACGCCCTCTCTTTTTCTCTCATTTATGGTGTGCGTGTGTGTGTTGTGATATATGCTGTATTCGACCGGTGTCGCCCCCTGGTCACCGTCTCATCTAAATTTACCGCTCTTTTATTCTAACCTATGAAAATTACATCGCTCTTTCTCGCTTGTATAAGTCTAATGAATGAAGAAAACACGCGCGCCCTCATACGAGTGGTAAGTGAGGTTATATACGACTAACTGACGAAATGGATCGAAACTATACGGAAATGTCCGATCGTGAAATATATAGAAAAACATATGCCAGAGTGGGGGACATGCAATGCATGTAAATATACAATGTCGTATAACTGTGTGTATAATTATTTTAATGTTTGTATGAGTGTATGTGCGTCCGAGTGTTGGTATGAGTTGCGCCCCCGGTGATCATCATATATACTCACTCCGCACTTCCCGCATTACACCACACATGATTCTTGAATAAAATTCCATTCTTCCCTTTCTTTTCGGACGTGCTACTGCTATTGCGGTGTGTGTATTGTTGGAAAGCCGGATTCAGGCGGCGACAGACGTGCGCACGCGTTTCTTCAGGATGAAATAAATATATACGGAAATACATGCGAATATTGTATGTTATACATATAGATTCATTATATGTATATGTATGTATTCTGACTATGTCACATTTGTATAGTTATATATACTATATAATGTGAATAAATAAAATGTGATTTTATGTATATATTTGCACGAGATAGGGCGAACATTTGCGTGTCTGTTACGATTAATTGATTTTTTTGTCAAAGAGAAATCTGATTTCTTTTTTATTTATCTATATCACTGTATTAATAAACATTTATTTTTATTTTAGACCTTGTTTAGTTGAAAATTATTATTGATAGTTTTAGTTTTTTATTATTTTTTAATGTATAGATTATAATGTAATATGAATTACCATGAAATAAATTTGTATTTTTAACATTTCAATTATTGAAACAAAAAAAATTGGCAAGAATTATGGTTAAATGTGAAAATGTCATTTTTTGATTGTGCCAAAATTGTTTCAAAAAATTGATAATAAACTAATGAATAAAAAAAAAATTTTTTTCGTTCTAGGGGAAAAATTTTATCAAGTGGTATTAGAGCGACATCTGTCCGAATATTGATCAACTATTATTTCTTCATTTAAATCAAATCACTCTCGGTAAATTTGCAATTTTAGATACAATCTCCAATTATAAAAAACATGCATTTATATGTATAAATATGTAATACATAAATATTTATGTATATACTACATAATATTATATATATATATATTCAAGATCAATACGAATGATATATACTTTACGAGTCTTATAATTTTTTATAGTTTATGTCACTATATGAAATATAAAATTTTTATTTACCCGAAATGTTCCTTTTTTCATCTGTTCAATTGTTTATTTAATGAATGACTATGAATATTTCTATGTGCAGGACGTACTGAGAGGTCACGTGAACAAATCGCGCGCGGTGAAGCATTAAAAAATACCCAGGAATTATCGAAGCATCTCATCTCAATTCACCTGCCGCCACCTTGAAAATAAAAAGCATCTGCATTGAAGCAATCTTCATTTTCTCATATAAAATATATATAATTGTAACTCAAAAGCAGAGTTCTAATTCCAGTTTTTTCTAAAATCAAATTAATACGTTTCATTTTTTTTATCATACTAAGAAAATTAAATTAAAAATTCTATTATTTGTTTAATGAGCTTTTAAATACTTTCATACATCCTAAGATATGTAAAATGGCGTTTACAATAAATTGATACAGTAATAATTACTAATGATGGTTTAGAAATTTTAATAATGTTTAAAGATGCCAAATCGATTTTTGACTTTAAATATTATAAATGTGAATGTATTTTTTTGTAATTTGAATATTATTTTGCATATTTACCCTGTGTCTTTCTTTATATTTATTAAATATGCATTTTTTTTTAATGCGTAAAGTATTTCTTTTTTTCCTCTACTATTTTGTGAATTATTAGTGTGTAAGTATATCGCATCAGCAGACATAACTGATGTGCTCCGCACATCGCCCTCAAGATGCGCTTCCTCGAGCATGGAAATTAATCAACCTCGATGAAAGTTTTATGTATATATTTTACTCACTGAAGTGCAGAATACAATCATCAGTAGCACCTTTCATGTCGAGCTAATGTATATATGCATTGACTTATTCTCTAGTAAAAAAAGAAAAGTATTCATTATTAGGAATAATAGTAATAATGATAGTAAAAAAATAATCTAAAAGAAAATAATTATTTTCATTGTAATTTGAAATAATATTGCATTTTTTTTTTTTATTATATGTACTCTGGAATTTTTTTTTGTTTTCATTTTTTATTCCAACGCTATCATATAGAAAAAAAAAACGAGAAAAAGAAAAAAAAACCAGAACAAATTAAATAAAAAAAAAAAAAGTATAAAATAACAATAATTTAATTTTGTTTTTATGATGAAGATAGCTATCACCTCTTTAATCTTCTTTTTTTCTTACCGTGAGAATTTTCCATGTGCAACGACAATACAAAAAATTATATACATCAGACATATATACATATACAACACTTAACTGTTGATCATTCAAACTGACCATAATTCATTTTGCAATTTTTTCCCTTCATATTCAGCACAATTGTCGTTGATAATTTCTCTCGAAATCAAAATAGCCAATTTTATCTGCAAATGAAAATATATATGTATTAATATCTCGAGATTAATTGAAAATATTACTATAATTACACGTCAATAATTAATGTTTGTTTCATCACTATTTGTCTCATGCATACATATATTAACTGGATAAAAAGATTAAAAGATACGCACGCATATTGTATATGTATCATAGTATAAAAAAATATAAACAACATATGAGCTGTTTTATAGTTTTAACATAGATTGAGGAATCAGGCCAAATGTAGAAGAAACATATGTATGCGTTGTGTAATTCATACATATAATATAACTTTCAATGCAAATGCATTATCATGACAGTAAAATGCCCAACAATTTGACATAATCCAAACTAGTTATTACGTTGATAATCGATATATTCTGAATACATTTAAGACATTTATATCAACCATTTACCTATATTTATTTTCGAATAACTCTTTTACATTCCACTGATCAATCGATAAATATTTTTATTCGATTATTTATTTACTTATATGCCAATATGCAATACTTTATATTTCAGTATTGTATAATAATGATATACATAATGATATATTTGAAAATTAAATTTGTGATTATTTTTTGTCTTCATCTCGATTGTTTTATCAATGTATGCTAATCGATGACACATTTATATAATTAGATAAAGTCTATATGGAATAATAAAAGCATTGTCGCGATTGTTGTCTAATATAAGTGAAAAAAAGGGGCCATGACTCGATGGGCATGATTAAATATTTATTCATCACGACATATATATGAATATCGGTATACGATGATGTGCAAGCGCAGGCGTGAGTTTTCTAACTTAAGCTCCTGTTGTAATGTTTGAATATATGTATACAGGCGAAAGTATTGCACAATACGTGTATAATGTTTAGTAGATTTCAATCCTTGCACAATACAATCAATTTTTGCGAGTCTTGTTGATAAAACCGTCATGCATATCACGTGGAATTTAACAATATTCGTCATTATAATTTTATTTTACGATATAAATGCACAAGTTAAAATTAAAATGGGTAAATTGATATTATGTTAATATAAAAAGAAGAATAAGATAATTATTTTTATAATTTCTTCCCAATTTTAGTTGTTATTATTGAAGACTCTGAGACACAAAATTTAGGACCATTTAATGATGTACTTCTTGATGCTGAAAGAGCTGCTGGTGGCAGTGAAATAATAAGTGTAGAAGTCAAATCAGTGGAACTTGATCGTGATAATGTCGATGAAAGTTTTCAAGGAGGTGAAATTAATTTTATCATTTAATATTTATCTTTATAATTGTATTATTAAATGTAGATAAATATTGAAATACTTTTATTTTTGGGATTAATAGTTTGCAAAGAACTTTTTAATGGCGTGACAATTATTCTTGATATGACTTATACTGGCTGGATTAAAATTAAAAATCTTGCAGCCAATTTTGATATCATTTATTTACGATCAATGTCAAATAATATCCCATTTGTTCATACCAATGATGATTTACTTCAAAAAAAAAATGCAACAGATGTTGCGGCAATTTTTGAATCAGAGAGAGATTTAAATCAATCATTATATTATCTCATTGCTAATTCTATCACAAGATTAGTTGTTATTGATGAATTTAATGATTTAACTGTGGCAAAAGTTCGTGCAATGAGACCATCACCATCATATTACACAATTTTTTCAAGCACTGCTAAGATGGAAGGATACTTCAAGACGGTAAAAAATTTAATTCTCGTTATAAAAAGTATCAAATTATTAATTTGTATTCAATATTCAATATTGAAGAAAATATATTAATATTATTTGATTTTTCTTCTTAAATTCCTAAGGCATTGCAAGGTGGATTGGTAGTAAGAAATTACACTTGGCATCTCATATTCACCGACATGAATTACAAAAATTTTCGTTACATTATTGGACCTGATACTTTAAACATACCTGTTGTTATTTTATCAATAAATCCGAATATTTGCTGTAAATTTTTAGGCGAAACATCTTGCAATTGTCCACCTGATATTCAGGTAAATCATCTGCTTATTCATTCATTTCTTTGTCCATATAATGATTTTTTACGTCACAGCATCATTAGATGCATCTTGATGATACTGCACGGTATGCAATAGCAACAATTATGTATTGTCTGGACACTCATTTACATGATATACATATATGTGCATATATCGTTGACATTCAAGCACATCCGTGAATTAAAAAGTGAGAATTGAAAGGTATCCATTGTCTCCTGACAATTAAAAAACGCAAGAAAGTTGATTATGTATAGCATGCGTCGATGAATTCCTTATTATAATTTATTATTTTCTCTCTTTCATCTCGATAAAATAAATGTTAATAAACATTAGACCTATATCTGAAATATAATTTGTTAATTAATTTATATAGATTTTCAACAAATTTATCGAGCGTATGATTTATTTATTGGTGGCAACTTTACGTGATGTTCATAAATCTGGTGTTGATTTGGAACCAAAAACTGGTAAATGTAATGAAGAAAAAAAATCATCAATGACTGGACCAACTGCAACAATCAAAATGTTCAATGAAACATTATACAATGTGAGTAAATATATACAAATCGATGGTTTCATGAAATATTTGTAAATTAAGTTTGAGTTAATTTTTCTAAATGACTATTTAATAGAATATAGTAGCAGATGAATTATTCGACTTTAATTTGGAGAAGTCTTTAATTTCCTATCATGCAGTTATTGATATTGAAGTACTGGATAATGGTAAATTAACTCAGGTGGCTAATTGGACAGCACGAGATGGCATTCAGACAGCACCAGGGGCGCATATACAAGCAGCTAGACGTTATTTTCGAATAGGAACAGCTTATGTACGTATTTTTTTTTTGCAATAATAAATATTTAAAGGTTTGAAGATGATTATAAATTATGAAAGATAAGCTATTAAGCTAATTAAAATTATATAATGAATAAATTGGAAATACTATGCATTAATCTTGGAATTTTTCCATCACAATATGTACATTTTATGTATTTTTTCTTATCAATTTAATCAACAGGCTAGACCTTGGTCAACTATCAAATTAGATCCTACAACAGGTCTACCAATGAAAGACGAAAATGGCAGAGAAATATGGGAGGGTTATTGTATTGATTTCATCAAAAAGTTGGCAGAAAAAATGAATTTCGATTATGATCTTGTTATTCCAAGTGATAAAACTTTTGGATCAAAATTGGCTAATGGTAAATGGACTGGTGTTGTTGGTGACTTGGCAAGAGGTGTAAGTAAATATAGATTGAAATTTTACATAGAATAAATTTGTTTAAAAAATATTATTTTTTAAGTATTTATAAAAAATATGTATTCTTCTTGATAATCATTTTCAGCATTAGAAAAAAAGTTTCAATTTGTAAATTCAGAAAGTGATTTCGAATTGTTACCCTTGACAAATTTTTTCTCATTATTTTTATTAAAAATATATCAATTTTCCACGACTGAGGAGCAACTGGCAATAAGCGAACTTATCCTATTTAAATTATAAATTGTGACATGAGCAAAAGAAAAAATTCTCATGATTGCTAGGTAGTTCATTCGTAAATTGATTTTATGCAATGTCGCAAATATCCATACAATAATTATATATTATCAACAACAAGAATAGACAAATTTTAAGCTCTATTCAATTGATAAATTGTGTACGTCGTACTTAATATAAAGGTTATTGTGGTATATATCTTTGATTTATTGATTTTAATTGGTATATTGAATAGAATTTGCAAAACTAGAATGCAGTCACTCAGTATTTCACAATTATTTCCGTCCATGATGGTGTCATGTAACACACATACGCACAAGTCACCACTATTGTACTCATCCATATAGGCGTATATTTTACCTCTTGACGTTCATGTACTCCTAATACACACCAAGGCGACATTGTGAATTTTACCAAACTGTCGTGTAAGTTTGACAAACACATTTAGTTAATTTAACGGCGATAGTATCGTCAATGTTACAATGTTGAAGAGGGAATAGTAAGCTTACTTACTCACTCAATATGTACTCCTGATAATTCTCAAGTCAAGTCTGACCGAGTTTGATAAATTCTACTGTTTCATACAGTAAATTTTGCTATGTAACATGGTATTATATCAAAAGTTATAATATCATATAGTCAGATATTAGATATGAAATACATAACCTCTAAAATCCTTTATAATATATAATCATACGTATGTACGCTACGTATATTCTGCAATAGTTATGAATGTCGTCGAAGTTTTTATCATCCTTAAATGATAAAATTCGATATCTTTTTATGATGATTTTGATAAAGTTCAAACATCACATGTACATTTTTTACATATTATTTCGGACAATACATATGTATACGTATTGTATGTGTCAACTAATGTGAAGGCATATACTAACCTATCCTCAAATAGTTTCGAATATATCTTATATACTCCTGATCCGTTTATGGCTCTTACAACACGTGTTTAATGACATTTTACTTCACAATGATATATTGATCGATCCATTCTCTATTATTGACAATCGTCCATTGGATGGTCATTATACACCTGGAAATTTATAGGTTATAACTTATAAGTTAAATCTATGTAAAAGATGAGATAAAATTTTTCTATTCTTGTTACAACTTCATTCTGTTCTCCTGATCGTATCCTTGGGGACTTTGATCAAACTTTGTCAATTTCACTAGACGAATATGGTGAAGATTGCTATAAAAAATATATTGATTATTATACGTATACTAGTATTTTTGAAATGAAAATAATTAGCAATTAACATTATTTTAATATAATTTTTACAATTATATAATTATATAAGTACATATTGACAAATCTTACAACGATAGTTGTCAAATATTTTAAAATATGTAACGATTAATTGAGTTAGATTTTTGTGTTCAATAAACCGATTTTTTTAACTCAATATAGAGATGCTCGATGAAAATCCACCTTTTATTGTTTATTTCAAATTCAAATTTTGAATTGAAATTCTGGAATCTCCATTAATAGCCAAACATCTAAAGTTGATAATTAATTTATATTTAATGATTTTCCAATGATATTAATTTCTTTTTTGTAATTCTTTGAATGAGAAACTGACTTAATTTATTTTACATATATCTATTGAGTAGTTATTTGTCTATAACCTCACTAAGCTTTATCAATAATTCAATAAGATTCATCGTCCCACAAAGGGACTTCTTAAATCTCCATGTTCGCCTGATATGAATCACAGAAATCTTAGTCACTGCAACTAAACCTGTATGATTAATTCATCAAACCATTTTGTTACCACAACTAAACTGTGTTTGAGATTTACGACATAATCTTCTTCGACGATCCTGATATCCTAATACAATCATTGGGGACTTTGATCAAACTTTGTAAATTCAACTAAATCTCTTACTATTTGACATGATCAAACTAACTCTTCTCCAATAGAATGAATAGTCTATAAACCATGGTTATGTGAAGATTGTGGTTATCAATTTATATTATTGTAGATTATAGATCGTTTTTTTAATTAAATTTATTAAATTATGCACAGAATTTATTTGGAGGTTAGTTTTCAATTGTAACGGATTAAATTCATTTTTTCACTTTATGCAGAACAATTCATCATCAAGAATAATCTTAAATGCTATTGTGATGTTTGGTCATTTATAGTTTAACCAGAATTATAATAAAGGAACGTTTCAACGAAATTACCATTTTTATTTTGTCCACAGGAAACAGACATTGCTGTTGGAGCTTTAACAATGACTTCTGAACGTGAAGAAATAATAGATTTTGTTGCACCTTACTTTGAACAATCAGGCATTCTTATAGGTATATATTAAAGAAAAAAATTAATAATATTTGATTTTCATGCGTTATATAATTTAATTTTTGCATGTAGTTATGAGAAAGCCAGTAAGAAAAACGGCTCTTTTCAAATTTATGACAGTATTGAGATTGGAAGTTTGGCTAAGTATTATTGGTGCTTTAACTTTAACAGCAATTATGATTTGGATTTTAGATAAATATTCGCCGTATAGTGCAAGAAATAATAAACGAATTTATCCATATGCTTGCAGGTTTATTTAATATAATTATCTTAATCATATGGCATTTCTTTATGTATCGAATCAACAATATGAATTACAGTCTATTTGACATAATTTTTGCAGAGAATTTACACTAAAAGAAAGCTTTTGGTTTGCTTTGACGTCATTCACTCCTCAAGGAGGTGGTGAAGCACCCAAAGCTCTATCAAGCAGAATATTAGTAGCTGCTTATTGGCTCTTTGTTGTACTCATGCTTGCTACATTTACTGCTAATTTAGCAGCATTTCTTACTGTAGAACGAATGCAAGTGAGTTAATCATGAGTAATTTTATATAAATATTTTAAATTTTCATCATTTGTGTTTTTTATTCAGGCACAAGTTCAATCATTGGAACAATTGGCTCGGCAATCGCGAATTAATTATACTGTGGTTGCTAATTCTAGTATTCATCAGTATTTCGAGAATATGAATAAAGCGGAGGACAAATTATACAAGTAAATTCCAATTGTGTGCACAATATAAATTAATTATAAAAAAATATGACTAATTTATTATTTTTTAATCAAATTTTTTATAGAGTATGGAAGGAAATAACATTAAATAGCACTAGTGATGAAGTTGAGTATAGAGTTTGGGATTATCCAATAAAAGAACAATATGGACGAATTTATTTGACTATTTTGTCTGTTGGACCAGTAAAAAATGTGGAAGAAGGTTTCAGAAAGGTTTGTTAGTTTTTTATTTCTCATTTTATATTTATTTTATAAATTAGTTCATTTTTTATATTCGATTGAAATGTTGATAATTTCCAGGTTGTTGAGAGTGAAAATGCTGAATTTGCATTCATTCATGATTCTTCTGAAATTAAATACGAAATAACGAAAAATTGTAATCTCACACAAATTGGTGAAGTTTTTGCTGAGCAACCGTACGCAGTGGCAGTCCAACAGGGCAGTCATCTCCAAGAAGAAATAAGTAGAACGTAATTTATTGTTATTTCCTTTCTTTTTTTTTTTTTATTATAATGATTTTTCAAATTAAATCTATTCAAATTTTGATCTGAAAAAATTTATATAAAATTATTATTTTCATAGAATTTTAGATTTACAGAGTAACAGGTACTTTGAAGGCCTCTCAGATAAATATTGGAATAAATCAGCGAACGGAAAATGCTCGGACGCAGATGAGTCTGAAGGAATATCTATAGAGAGTTTGGGTAAAAATACAAATTTACCTATTCTAATTTATTTTTATTCCAACTTCAATAGTAGAATTATTTTTTATTATTTCAGTAAAATAAATAAATTAGTTAATTATATTTACAATTATTATAATTAAACAGGGGGAGTGTTTATAGCAACTCTTTTTGGATTAGCGTTGGCAATGATAACTTTGGGATTCGAAGTAATTTACTATCGTCGACGTAATGCTCTTCGTGGTGATCCAAAACACCAAGAAGCAAATCATGTTCATTCTGGTACTGAAAATAAAATATTACAACGTATAATATCAAAGGGGAAACTTCATCAATTAAAACCTTCATCAAATATCGGTTTCAATGGGCGAAATCGTGGACTTCGTCCACGTGTCTCTCATATTTCCGTTTATCCACGAATTTTTCCATTCAAAGAATGAGGTACAATTTTTGTCGTTGTGATTTGCCAAAAGTATTTAGTAATTGATCAAGTCAAAACTTTTTTTTCGGATAATAAAGAGTGTAAGCATTATTGAATCAAATGAAATTATAATTATTTATATATTTAATAATTTAATAATTCAACAATATATTTAATGAAAGTTTTCTATCCTGTAAATTAAAAAAAAAAAAAAAGGAAGCTTTAATGCAATCCAAATAAGAAAAACCATCTTACTTTCATTATTATTTTCGCAATCAAGATTTAATTTAGCTTCCGTGAATTTATCAGAGGCAAACGTACGACGAGAATTTTTTTTTTAATAAAACTTATTTGTAAAGTGAAATCGATTTCTTAATAACCGCAAATTCGATACATATAAATTCAATTCACTTTTATCTCTACTTAAAAATTAGAATCATTCATCGTTAATTTCTATAATGATTATAGCAAAGTCGCTTATTTAAAATAAATAAAAAAATCGATAAAAAATTCGTGATTAAAGATATATACTGGTTGTCCTTTAAAGCGTATCGAATATCAAATTAACTATTTTTACATAGATATATATGTTGATGAATTGTCACGCCTCTAGATCACACACCAACAATGACATAGAGCTGTTGGTAAACCCGGTCATTGATCTCACGTTTTCACTTTCACCTCACCATTGTTTTATATCGTTTCGCTGATTTTTTTTCTCCTTTTTTTTTCAATGGTAAAATAGGCACATAGGTGAATCTGCCGATCAGATTCGCATGAAGGATACCGAAAAACATACATAAATATACACCGGATGTAACTCAAATTCCTCATTTTCATTCATTCATCATCATCTTTCAACATACAGTTGCGCACGATATAATTACATGAAGTTATGGCATATTAAGAAAGAAAGTAAATTTATAAACTAGTTTTTGGTGACAATTACGTGATTCGCGGTTACAATTTGTTCATTTTATACATAAAATGTTTTACCAATAATTTAATACGATGGAGGGATGGAGTGTATCAATTGTGGAATGGCGGGAGTGTTTACTGTTTCATCATTCAAATCTATATAAAGCAAACGATCGTCAGTCCGGAAAATTCATTTCATGGGAAAGCACTGCATTGTTCATCAACCTGGAACGTGATCTATTCGATAAAACATTGAATAAATCCAGATGGCTTCCTACAAGGTCAGTCTTTTTCATCATTTAAATGTTTCATTATAAAATGTAATCATTTATTTAATTTTTTCTTCTTTTTAACAGGCGATTTTTACTCTCGTGATTTTGTCAATAAGTTTGACTACAGGATTACCAACATTAGTCAAATCTACATCTAAAGATCATTCTAACTTGGGTGGATTGAAAAAATACAGTTTTCCTGATGATTATTTCAATGTCAAAGCCCAACAAGCTGCTTTAGAGCAACGTGAAAGTACAGACAATTGTGAGCAAGTTGTAAAGAAGGGAATGATTTGTCAAGTTTGTACAGATCCTGATACCAATGGTAAAAATGAGCAATGCTCTTATGCTTCACCGTCGTATAAAAAAGCACATGGCTATGAAAAATCTAAGAAAAAACCTGAGAAATATGATAAAAAAGATTTGAACTCACAATCAATAAAACGACAAGCATTGAAACGTCAAGAAGATAGCGCTGAGAGTGAAGAAACTGACGATTACAAATCATATACCTCTGGATACTCTAGACCTTCCAAGAGATACGATAATAATGACGATGATGGCAATGATGATAATTCAGGGTACGTTGAACAATCATCAAGGTCAAGTTATGTTCCTGAATCTGAAAGAATATCAAAAAATACAAAAAAACATGAATGTGAAGAGATTGACAGAGATGGAATGACATGTATGGTTTGTAAGGATTCAGAAACTGGTGGTAATTTTGAAAAATGTTCATTTGCTTATCAACCAAAAGAAAAAGTCTATAAATATAGTAAATCAAAAAGCATTGGTACACCCAGAGATAAGAAATCGAAGAAGAAACCAATTGAAAAAAGTCAATCACTGCGTAGATCTGCCAATAGTGAATTAACTGGATCAGATGCTACTGATATTGCTGAAACACAACAAGTTGATGATAATGGCTGTCGTGATGTTATTAAAGACTCGATGACATGTAAAGTATGTGTTCATCCTGTTACAAAAGAAAATTCTGAACAATGTTCATATTCTTATTCACCCGATGATAAACTTTATGCTTATACACGCTCCAGTTCATTTGGAACACCTAAAAAATATTCATCATCAGACTCTGACGATGAGTGAAGAAAATTGAAGAATAAATAAAAGATAAATAATGGAAAAGTGAAAAAAAAAATTTACATACCAACTTAAACAGTTCATAATATAATTGATAATTTTCTTGTTCCATTACTTTTTCATTTTACGTAGAAAACATTAATACAAATGGGAAAAGTTCAATAATGAAAATTGTGAATTAATTATGGCAACATAATAATATAAATAATTACATTTTCTCTCGCTTTCTCTTGCCAAAAAATGTGGGCGTTTGAAAATGCATTTTTACATCATATACACTGCAATATACTCTCGTCAGTGGTGTTACTAAAAATAAAGAAAATTTTCTCATATGTTGGATCAAACGACAAAAATATTTCGCCTGTTAAGAATTGTAGGTCAAAATTTCTTTAATGTACGTCTGCTTCTTTCTTCTTTATATTTCTTAATTATTTTTGTTAACATTAAAATTATTTACTATTCTTTTTCTAACTATATGCCTGTCATTTCGACACAAAAGACCTCTATCATTGCGTTCAAGGTATCCATGTGCTTGTTTATCTCGAGTCACTAACATTAAATCTGGGTCGTGTAAACGTGATTTTTGCAAGAGTAAATATGTACCTATATATACACATATATGTACATATATATACACACGATTCAATGTATAAATATATATAAACTTTTGTAGTCACGTCTTAAATTATCTTTATTAATCATGTAGAAATTTTTATTCCTAAAAACAGATAAGTGATTAATTTTCAATAAATGATTTTCTTTTCCTATAATTAAGTTATAATTATTATCAAAAAAATAATTAAGCGTGACGCATATCGGACAACTCATCGGCGGTTTTACTTTTTTTTTATTTTCTTTTCTCTATACATATTCCTTCTCACAGTCCACCTCAAATCGTTTCTTACTCTCTATTTCTCTCTCCATCTTGTGTATGCGACTTGCTCTGGGTCGTTGGCAAGTCATCCGCAGTTGCGACGGACGCGCCTCACTGTTCGGTATTATAATCGTTGAATATAATTTGGATTCAGTCTTTAGCGGCAAAGCAAACGATAAGTAGAAGAATAATATTTCACACCAAATAATTGAAGAAACCAAAAAGAAAATTGAAGAAGACGCAGTGCAAAAGGAGATATTAATTTACTCCTTTTTTTCTTGTTACACTCCCTCGCACATAATTTATTCTTGCTACTTATTACCTAAGGGATTCTCATTGTTGGATAACATTACACCATGAGTTCCGCAACGTTCGATGGGTGAGAATTTAAATATAATTTCCTAAAAATTAAATTAATAAAATAAGTGAATATATAAATTCATTATTGGAATAACCAACATTTTATATTTATTAATATTATATAGTTATATCTTTTACCTTTTTTTATTGTAAAGTATAAAACTTGCTCTATTTTGCCCTTCGCTGAATATTCTCATCAAAATGTCAGTGAACTTCTGGTCAACTGTCTGAAGAGTCTAAAGGAGTGAATTAATAATCCATTACATACATAGTATTTAAATAATTCATTGCCACGTGTGTTACTCTAACTCTGTTTAATTTTTCACTTCCTTAATTCACTTTAGCATGTCTACATATAACTATATATATTTGTGTTGTGTTCTTGCAACATGAATTATTTTTAAATAATACTTACCAACCAAAATTACCAAGGAGCCAAAATTTAATTTTATTAATTTCTCATCCAATCATTAAATATTTTTATGCTCTATAATAATTTGTAGAAACAATAATTTCTTCATAATTACAATCCTGATTTTAGATGAACTGAAAATGAAGAAAAAACTTTTAATATTTTAATTTCATTCTTGATAAATATCTGTATATTCATATAATATATGGACGAAGGCTATGGGATGAAAACGAGAGATGGAAGACAGTCTAAAAATAAAATAATCGGAAGCATTTTATACGGGACGTGGTTGGAGGCGCGGGTCAGCCACGTTGCTAAAATTAGTTGCGCTTCGCATATCTACCTAAATACATTTCTATACTCACTATATACTACAAAACCCAACCGCGACCGTTGGCTGGGCATTGGCGAGAGAATGAAAAAAGAAAAGAAAATACAAGAAAAAATAAAATATTAAAATGAGCGAAGCTCATTAGAGAAACTGAAACCCCATGAAGACGACACACTGTGAATGAACAAACATATTAATTTCAGAATTAACATTTTTAAATACTTGAAAAAATTTTAATTAACGAAATCATCTGGAAAAATTATTCAGTTCAATGAACAATATATTTTTTATATACATAAAAATTAATATAATAAATACATATGACCTTGTGGCATTTTTCTCGATGACCAAGAGATATCCGTAAATGGTTGAGAAACAGCACCAAGGAAGGAGATTGTGAGGTCGCGTTTAGTATTGCTGTATATAGAGAAACTTGAATACATGTAGGTTAGTCAAGCAATCGGGGGATTCCCCTTGTTACTTCTCAAACGGTTTTTATATAGATTTCATTTATTTCAAGACAGCATGAGTTTAAAAAATTTTTTTTTTCCTCCGTTTATTTCGATGTTTCTTGATCGAATTATTGCAATAATTTTTGTCTGTAACAGTAATAGAATTTTATAGTTGTTGGACAACTACTTTTTCGCCACGCTTTTGTGGCATTTTGGCATCTTTTTTCTCGCATATTTTGAATAAACTAATAAGCGCTGGCGTGAGTGTGCTGAAATGATTTTATAATCCATGCGTCATCGCTCGCGCTCTCGTTCCAACTCTTTATATCTATGTATTTTTATGTAC
Organism: Microctonus hyperodae; assembly: GCA_030347285.1. Lineage (NCBI taxonomy): Eukaryota > Metazoa > Arthropoda > Insecta > Hymenoptera > Braconidae > Microctonus > Microctonus hyperodae. The sequence goes on along the minus strand of JAQQBR010001833.1, from coordinate 2,398,126 downwards.
GTGTATACACACACTGCACACATGTTGTATATACAATTCAGTTTTTTGTTCTATTGAATTTTTCCACACTTCTTCAACCACAAATACACACACCCATTTATATTATACATACAATATTGTTTTTTTTTTTTATTTCGTTTACTTGATTAACTGCCGATTTCTATATTTAAATTAGGCGAAATAATTTTTTTTTTGTTAGCTTATTTGCTGTTTTAGATGTCGGATATTAATATATAACTGGGAAGAATAATATTCGAATTTTGTTTATTGAAATAATTTATTTTATTATTATTTTTTAATTAGTTTTTTGTCTTTTGTTTTATTTTTACAGGAACGCGGATTCCTCAGGTGCATCAGGTATGATTCTTTTATTTATATAATACATAGTGTTATTTTATTTCATGTATTTTTGAGAATATTTGATTTTCTCTTTTATAATTTACAGGATTTTGTGCTGCCCCACCACCTCCACCACCCCCACCTGTGTCTGGTCAAATGCCAGCAATGAGGATTAATACAGTTGAGGTAAGAATCAATTTATCCTGGGCAGTATTTTATGTTTGCCATTTCACAGCTTCAGACATCTTTATTATTCATCATACACTTTTATTTCGGTAGATTTCTTCAGATGAATTTTTTGATCAAATCGTAAGTTGTTTTTCAGAATAAATTCATACAAAAGAATAAAAAAATCATCATTCATTCATTTAATTATATTACTC
>JAQQBR010001833.1:2347730-2397304 GCA_030347285.1 Microctonus hyperodae | reverse complement strand
TTAACTTTAAGTATTAATTATGAAAAGATCGTTAAACAATTCGATTAACACAAGAATTAATTGTGTTATAATACGGATAAATCGAATTAAAAATTTTCAGGTGGAAGATCGACCATCAGTATTTTCAGTGAAAAACGAACCTGGTCATCATCAATTAAAACAATCGAGTCCTCATCATCAGCAGCGTTGGGGTCAGCCTGCTGCTTCAAATCAGAGTTCACCAGTAAATAAAGTGATTCCAAATGCATCAAAGACACAGCAATCATCTAGTCCAACAACTTATATTGTTCCGATCGTTGTCGAGGGTAGTAATGACAGAACTACTAAAATCATCAATAGTCCCTATCAGCAATCTGGTCCTGCGCAAAATCAAGTTAATAAGTATGGCATAATTTTACATATATTTTTTTATCAAATTCACAAATACATTCATGAATCAATGATTGATTCAATCGTTCAAATTTATGTATTAATTAATTTATTTATTCATTAAGGAATGTGCAACGTACTCCGATTGCAACGCAACCAGAATCCGGACCAGTTCAATCGCGTTCGTTTAGAGTTCTTCAAAAAATAACTGACACAGATGGAGATGATGTTGACAATGAACAATTTCGTAAACTTCAACTGACTGAAGATGATAAATTATTGATGAATAAATTTAAAGAACAAGGTAAATCGAAATATTAAATAAGGATTTTATGTATTATTAAATAATACTCATTCATAATTGTTAAATTTTTAGTTGATAGTGATAATTATTTACATCAAGAGGAAGATCCTAGATATCGTGGTGCTGCGATTCCTTCTCGCGCCTTTCGTTATCTTCAAAATATGACAGACTCTAATGAACCTCCTGCGAATCTAAATGGTAAATATACAAAAATAAAACAGTACATTATTATTTTCAGAAAATAGTTTGACTTAATAATTAATAAATTGAATGATATTGTCATGTGTATCTCAGCAGCCCCTCGAGCAGTCAACAGTGCTTTGAAGAGACAGAATCGGAACTCGCGAACATTCGGTGAATTAATTGTTATGGCTTTCTTTTTTTCTTTTTTTTTTTTTTCGTTTTCATTTTGATTCTAATATCTGTGTGCACGATAGGCTTTTGATTTAGAAAAAAATAAAATACCAATAGAAAACAACTGCATGGACATTGAAACAATTTTTAATATTCTGCATTTTAATAAATATAATTGATGTCATTAATTAATTTTTATTTTTTCCATTTATCCTCCTTAAATGGCAGAGGAAACACAGGCAAATCTTCCACCAAGCGAGCAACAGGTTCAAGAGCCAAAAAAGTACACAGGCAGTGCCATGCCATCGAGATCATTTAGAATACTTCAAGCAATGACAACACCTGAAACCGTGGGTGAGTAAAAGAAAATAAAAACAAAAAATTAAATAAAAATATTATAAAAACGAAATAAAAAATAAAACATCCACCCAAGAAACTTTTTGCCCAAGCGTGCAGTGTTGACAATAATTTTTTATTAATCAAGAAAATCAAGAGAACTTTAAAAATTAAATTGATTAAAAATAATAGAACAAGCAAAAAATTTAAGAGTAAAAAAATTATGTTGAATTGTAATTATTTTTTAAAGCAAAATAATTGATTTATATTTCAACTGCTATTTTGTTTTTCCCTTTTCATCCATTACATTTTTTTAAATCATATTTTATTTAACGCGAAATTCATTATTGCCTCATATTCGTATTTTCATTGATCAACAATAATATAATTAATAATAATAATAATAATCATAATAATAATTAAATAAATTAATTGAAATAATTGATAATAATTAGAATGCCGAATTAATGGAAAGTTCATTTGATAATAATCCTGTGTTCACATGAAACTCATATATATTTAAATAATAAATTCACACATTGCCATAAGCATTTTCTTAACCCATCTAAACCAACTTATTATTGAAATAAACAAATATTAAATTTATTTTTATCAATTAAATAATTAAATGCGAGATGGTCTTGCGCATGATAATAATATTCAACATCAGATAAATATTTATATCTACATTATAAATCTTCGAACAAATTATATTAAAGAATTTGAACTGTAATTATTATTCACAATAATTAATGTTAGAATATAATTGATGTTATATACTATATTTTTAATAATTATATTAATTGTTTCAATCAATAATAAAATATATTATAAAATAGAAAGTAAAAATGAAAACTCCAATTATAAAAAATTTCCTTTTTTCGTTTTATTATATATCACAAATGAAAAATAAATAAAACGTTTCCTTTGAACACAGGATGAAAACATTTGACTCCTTTTTCCCCATTGCACATCCCTTATCACGTGTGTTTCGTTCGTCCTCTCTTACTCCTTTGCCTCGTCGCTTCCAATTTCGACGGCGACGAGATATAATTTCATTATATAAATATATTTAAAATAAAATATAAAATATTATCAGTGAGAGAGAATCGAACGGCAATAATTTTATACATGTGAATTATAAATATTTTCATCATTATATTGTAAGTGATTATACATTATAAAGATAAAATAATATAAATAGATGAGGAGAAGAACAGAAATTTACCATCATCATATGTGGCTGTATGTTTTTGTTTTCTGAATGAACATGTGTTTGTTGTAGCGAAGCAAGAAAATCATCAAGCTGATTTCACCTATCAAGTCGAGAGTAATATGATGCCGCAGGGCAATCAGCACGGTGTATTTATTCCGCATTATTCCCATCAACCAATTTATTGGGCATATTGTCCTGTATCCTATCCATTATCATCATCTAATCAAACAAACAATCATCTTCATTATTATCCGACGAATAACAATATTAAGATGACAAATATCAACAATTCATTAATTCAATATGATAATCAAGACACGAATGCCTCATCATCAATTACCAATAATATAATACCATGTGCTTTGTATCCTGTTTACAATCAAAATTTTTATTCAACTATAAATAATGATGTTTTGCAAGAGCAACAACAACAACAACAACAACAGCAACAATCAGGAGCTCATTGTAATAATTTATTAACTCAACCAGCTTGGATTAGACCAACTAATGAGATTAAAACCAATGTGAATAATTCTAGTCAGTGTGATGAAATTAATTTTAATCAAATTAAGGAAAATTCTAGTCAGTCTACTTATAATAATGATGAACAAAAAATTGATGAGAATTGGAATAGAATTGGTAATGCGTCGGTGAAAAAATCTGAAGTTAGTTCAATGAATATTATTCATGAAGAAACGACAAATCAATTAACAAAACAGACTGATCCTGATGACGCGGACAGATCAACAAATGATGAAAATATCCATACAGACTCTGATGATTCATCAAGTTCAGATGAAATTTCTGAATCTTTTAGTGCAAATAATGCACAGAATAATAGTGAAATTGAAAATATTAATGACAATAATAATAATGAATCATCGAATTCTGAAAGTGATTCAGATTCATATCTTGCCTATTCAACTGGATTAAATCCACGAAAAAATGACACGGATAATCCAACAATGCTAAATGAAGAAACAGATGATAAACAAAATACAGATTGTGAATCTTATATGGAGGAAGAGGAAGACGAGGAAGAAGTGAAGACAGAAAATGTTATAATACCAAAGAAAGATACAAGAATAGATACACCAAATGAAATTGATTCAACCGGTTGGATGCATATTATTGAAGAGAAAATTAAACTACCTGATGACAATGAAACGACAATAAATATTCGTTTGCCATTTAGGTTTAAGTCTCCTGTTACACAAAACAATGCCATTGAAAATCCTCAAGAAAAGTCAGAAAACAACAATGACGTTTGTGTAAATTTAAAAATTCCCAAAGAAATAAATCCAAGTGTTAATTTTACATTGAAGAAAAATGCAGCATCAATGAGACCAAAATCATGGTGTCCAGAAGCAGTAGCTCATGATTTTTGGACGTGTAAAACAATTATTAATAATGAACGTACAATGTCACCAAAAACTTTGGATTCATCTCAACAAACAATTAATGAAATGCCGATTGCTTATGAGACTGATCAAGAGAATGATGATGCTACCAAGAGAAATAATATTTCAGGAAATATAATAGTAAAAGAACTACCACAATTTGAAGTGACAGTTGAGGATGAAGAGAATAATAAAATAAAAAATGATGATGAAGAATTATCCGCAGATGAAAGCAAGCAGAATAAATGTTTATTAACTGTACAAAATTCTCGTGAGGAAACTGATGATGACGACAGTGGAGTTACATCAGATATGAGTAGATTAATATCAGAAGTTGACACAGATGTCGAATGTGGACCGACATTGAAAAAAGCAAATACATACACACGCACTCAAACACATTCGAGATTATTTAAACTTTTGAATGACGATTTGGTGTTTGATGAAGTATTAAAAAGTATGCCAGCAAGATCTAATCGTAAAAACCGTTTAAGTTTACCATTGAAACAATCAAATGGTTTCAATCATGATTCTTCAAATTATTCCAGCGGAATAACTTCACCAGACTATTCACCAGTTCATGATTCATCAGATTGGAAACTTTTGCATAAACCAATGACAGATAATCCACTTGATATTACAGTGAAAGATCATTATTTCAAAACATGGAAAACCCCAAAAGGACCATCAACAAATCCAACAACGTCTATTGCACCACAAATAACTGAAACAAAATTGTCATTGCAATCATGGCCATATAAATCAAAAGTTTTGTGCCCAAGAATTAAAAGCAGCAAGTGCGTACCAAAAACATTACAAAATCGTGTGAAGAAACAATCTACGATCCATCCTGTCCCATCCTCTATTAAATATGACCGCTGCTGATGTTCCAGAATAATGAAGAAAATAATAGAAAAAGGAAAAAAAAAAAAGAAAAAAAATACATGATAGTAAATAAAAAAATAAACAATTGTTTGAAAACGCACTGGATTTGGAAAATGATATGAAATGAAAAACCCACACACAGGCACAACATGATATTATGTACTTCAATATTATGAACAAGAATTCACAAGTCAGCGTTACTTCTTCATTTTCTTCCTCTTTTTCCTCCTCTTCTTTTATTTCATACATATACTACTTCAATGATGATAATGATGATGATGATGATGATGTTGGAGAGCTGAAGCAGTATAACCGGGACAACTGCGTGAACTTTTTTTCCGTTCATCGGTACATATTGTTTTTTGTTTGTACTTTTTTTCAGTTTTGTTTTATTATACAGTATAGATCGCACTTATATTCCCTGATTTTCTTTATTTTTTTCTTCAATATTTTTATATATTATGATAAATGTCAAAATAATTTATGTGATATATAAACGAAAAAAGAAATTTACCACACGCGCAAGATTTTTATTTATATATAAATATAATCTCGTCGTCGTCATCGTATTTTCCTACGTCTTCGAAATCAACAAACATCCGCAATGTTTTTTTTTATTTGTTATCAGTTTTTTATCTAATTGAAACAATTTATACATACATATACACTTATATAATCAATTAATTTTTTTATACAACTCATTTGTTTATTGAATCTACATATTTGGTCTTGATATTATTCATGGCTCACGTGTACATTTTTGCAATGACATTTTAATGCTTTGTAATATCGTGTATTTCAATTAATTATATAATATCTTTAATTATTTCATTGAACCCTCATCCATTTTGGCAATCATTTCGATGATTTTTTTTTATTTAAATAAATTTGTAACTATTTTCAAATAATTATGTGACAATAAAAAAATATAATTTTATCGAGTTAATAATTGCAATATATAAAATAGAGTTTTTCAATATTAATGGGTCATTTTGAATTTTAATAAGCTAAATTAATGTATTTTTTGAATGGTTTTTTTTGTTTTATATTAATTAATTAATTTACGGTTCGCATGAAATTATTGACAACACACATGTTGCAAATTATATGTAGATATTATGTTTTATATTATATATTTATGTACTTACATAATTTTCATCAATTGATATTCCTTATAAAATTTCAACTATTTTCGCGTAAAATCATAATAACAGATTAATCAGACGTGCGTGATGCATTAATTTATATTTTATACAAACAATTAATTTAATCTGAAAATATTAATTTTCATTAAAAACAAATCAACTGGTGCTTTCATTTAATTAATCATTCAATTTATTTGTTTCTTTTTCAGGTCCAGACACGACAGATTATTGAAGGTTACATACGGATTATTAAACATATCTTACAAACCGCCTAAATCATGAAAAAATATTAAAATATAAATTCAATAGTTTCAATTCGCTCTGAAAAATAATAAGAAATGAGCAAAAAAATTTGAATTATTTAAATTGTGTGTGTGTGTGTTTTTCTTTCGAGTTTTTTCCTTGAACATAGCATCATTTTTTTATTTTGTTATAAAATATTAATCCAAGTTGAAGTAGCAACACGAAGAAAAAATTTAAAAAAAAAAAAATAAAAATTTTGTGGTGGTTTTTCGTTATTTTTAGAAAAATATTTATCTTTTGAAGCTTTATTTTTTTTTTAAATACTACTAAATGTGAATTAATGTTTTTACTACTGATGATAATGTGAAGAAATAAAATACTACTATTAAATTTAGATAATTAACGATTATAAAATAAAAAACAGTTATATTATGGACGTAAGAATAGTTTTTTTTGCTACGCTCGCTATATGTCCAAATGACTTATGTATCGTTAAACAAATACAGTGTAATATAAATTATTTACGTAATTTTAAATTGTTTACTTATGAATTGTTGTTCATTTTCTTCTTCTTTTTCTTCTTAAAAAAAAAAATATATATATATATATATATATGTATATACATATATTATTAAAAATAAAAAAAAATAAACATTATAAAGTTTGTCCAGTCGTATCCATTTCACTCAAAGACTGATATAAATTCGTTTTCGGTGTAGTGCATAAGCAATTATTGTCCATAGTCCAACATTCCACAGTGCAGCAATTGTTTGCCACATATGTGAATTCATAGTGCCAAATTTCCAATGAAATGGAAATATTTGATAGCAAATCTGATGACCCATGTACATAACAAGTGCGTTCATGCCTAAAAAAATTTTTTTAATCAGTCAATTAATATATAAAAAATATATTCAAATAATTTTTCAACAAATGGTGATAAAAAAAAATATATATTTATAATTATATATGCACCAGGGATACGAAATGGACCACCATTCCACATCTCAACAACATCCACAAGTAAGTAACATAAAGTAAGAAGAGTAAGTGCAATTGCCGTTGAGATAAATACAAAAGACATCGACCTGAAATCATTAATGCATCAATCAAATTTATAATTAATTGAAATTTGTGGGGGGAAAAAAAATGAATATTAATTTTTTAATTTATACTAACCATAAATTTTTATTTACTGGAATATAATTTCCAAAATGAAGAATGCAGCCAATACAAGAGTAAATAGCAGCGAACATTATCCATCTTATCACTCTGCCTTTCCACGTTTTGTAAACTCGTAGAATTTTTCCAGCTTGAACTCCAAGAAACGTTTGAAATATCGTGGTAAGACAACCTAAAATCCCTTCGGGATCAAAAGGTCCGGATTTGTATATTGTATCAATTATTGGACGTTGATAAGTATGATTAACACCCAAAACAATTCTATCAATGTATCCAGCGAATCCTCCAGTACAGTTGAAATATTTTCCATTTTCATGTAGTCCACCTGGACCAATATAACCTCTAAAAAGTTATCTTCACGATAAATCAACAATCTTATAATTCATGATAATAAATTTATATATTCAATGTAAAGTGTTATGATACAACATACTTTGGACATCCAGGAACAGTCAGACAAAATGTAATGATACAATGAAGAATTAAAATACTCATTATGAAAATCCATTGTGGAAGTAATGATGTACAATCATTAATTTGTGCTAAGAGACCATGTTCATAAATTTTCGTTTTTTTCTTACTTAAAAATGCGTATATTATTCCAACAACTAAATAAGCCACTCCAAATCTTTGCAATACACCAAATATTCGAATGTTTTCAAGTTGCGAGTCTGTTCCTAAAGTATTGAGACAAATTCCAAGAAGAAATAAAAAACAACTGCGTTTAATGATATTCTTGCAGATTATTAATCGTGATACTCCACGTGATAGCTGTGACGTGATGGCTATTGGTATGCAAAATCCCATTATCCAAATGAAACATGGAAATACTAAATCACCAATGTAAAGTCCATTCCATGTAGCATGCTCAAGAAATTTATAACCTCCTGCACCATTATTTACGAATATCATCATCAAAATACTGATTCTGATGCAGAAATAAAATGATTTTATAATTAATTATTCATGTATGATTATAATAATTATTATAGTTGAACATGAATTGAATAATTATTTCATTAATAGTTTTACCCTCGAAAAGTATCAATAGATTGAATACGTTTTTTTGCAGGTCTTGCCTCTGTTCCATCCTCTGCTTTTATCACAATGGGATTCTGCTTCCTCCAATATTTTACTAACACTTTCCCAATTGATATCAGGGCAAAAAGAGATATGAGGGCAGCCAAAATAATGAAAAGCGCTAGAAATTATTTTTAAAAAAATTTATCCTTTTTATTTATACACTTTGTCTATTATAAAATTACTTACATGTATATGCATTTGTTGACGGTGTGATAATATCAACATCACATCTATCATCTTTAATTTTTACGTGATAGACACCATTGGGTCCTAAATTGGGTGACAATTCGCAGATTATATTCCTAAAATTATGATAAAGTTATTGTGCAACCATTTAATAAATATAATTAATAATAGGGTAAGCGAATATGAAAAATCTCACCAAACCTTATTTCTGTTGGAGGTTTTGTTTCCTCAGCGTCACTTATATTAAATAATCTCCATGTCCAAGATTGTGTACTATCAAATATAACACTTGTATTTTGTTTATTTGTTATTTTTCCAATTTTATTATAAGGACACTGAAATGTGAAGATGAAAAAAATTGGCTTTAATGCAATTCATAATATAAAATATTCTTTTTCTTACCAAAACACAATCGGATATTATTGTATAGAGCCATAAATTCAGAGAGATTTTATTTGTTTCGAAAACGACACAAGCTTCATCATATGCAATCTCTAAATTATTGCACTTATTCACTTCCATATTCGATTGAAAATTCACGTTAAGAAATCAAAAGAATAATAAAAAAATGGAAACTAATGTTTTAAAATATTTGAGCGTAAATAAATATCATTAGTATTTTTTTTTTTTTCATCGAGTTCTACATGCACAATCATGACACACTTGTACCCGACCGCGTGCCAGAGTTAACTGAGTAAAGTAGAAAGTCGCTCGACCAGTTGTTAAAATGCATAAAATTTTATTTCTAAGCGTGTGGAGAAAGTCTTTGTGTAATGATATGTAGATAGCTACAGACACACAAATGATGTGATATAAAGTTAATCGATTGAATGATGTTGAACTTCGGATTTTAATTTCTTTATTTCCTCGCTTTATCACATTTAATAATGATAAATAAATTGAGGTGAAAAGTTGTGGCTCTGTGGTTATCACTAATCTTATAAAAATTAACCAGATATTGATTGCAATAATCAGCCAATTTAATTTATAATACTACAGAAAAAATAAATTTATCAATGACGAATAAATATATAACTCGACGATCAATTATTTGAGCTTTGATATATAAATTTATGTGTGTATTTTTTGTTTTCTTTTTTTTTTATACATTTCTTTATCGATTATTTTTACCTCATCAAATTTACCTGCATTGAATAAGCAATTATAGACAAAGTACTAATTAAATTTAAAAATAAAATTGTTACAATAATACAATTTTTCTTCCATCTCCATTTCTTCACTTTTCCCTAGTTTCATGTTACCTTTTTTAAACAAATTACCCATGCATGATAAATCACTGCGAGTTAATAGTCCCTCAATTCTTTCACCATATATAATATATTTTACTTCTTTGTTTTTGCTTTTTTCTCTTCTGTGGTGTTCCATTCACTACCTCTTGATACTTGATTCTTAAAAACAGCCAATTGACTTGCAATATTGTATAAACAAGTACACAATCACACATATATTATGTGAATATTTGATTGTATACAGTTTGCTAAAAAAAAAAAATCCCCTGATAATAAGGTACGTCTTCTATTTTTTAATTTAATTATTTTATGAATTGTAGAATTTTTTTGCACTATTTCATTGTTTTTTCTTCTTTTTATTTATTTTTTGTCACTTTTATGCCATACTTTTTCTTTTTTTTCCTGCAATTATAAAGAAGACACACTCTCAAACATCACGCTTTCCATTCGAATTCCATTCAATGCGATGGTAGACCAACAAAATCACTTCACATTATATTTATTACATTTTATTATTGATTCAACAATGTCTTAATCTCCTTATGCATATGACAGAGGAAATCAACGTAGCTTGGACTGCTGTCGTTTCCACGGTCCTCAACCAAGAAATGACGTAAAACCATTTCAAGTTTGTCCCTTTGACGCACGAACGTTAACTGAAATAAAAAAGAAGTAAAAATACGAGTTAAAAAAAAACTAATATAACATACACATAAATTATTAGACTTGAATGAAAATAAAATTGTTGGGATAAAAATTAAAATTTACCCTCATGCAATGATATCTTTCATTACGAACACGCTCAACAATGGATCTCACACGTTTATTAATTGGATTGTCAAGAACAGGTAGCGTGAACATATGATCTGTGTCAACAATTGGTGTACCAAAAACAGCTTGTAACCATTCTTGTGACAATGCCATTCCTAACCACATAAACATGTGTATTCCATTCTCTGTAAAAGAAAAAAAAATAGATATATAAATAATTATGAAGTAAAATATCATTATTGATAATAATTGTATTTATTTGTATATATATATATTTTTTTCTTATGTTTCTCTTCATCTTACCGAGTAAGTATGCTCCATCATCAGCAAATTTATCAAATGAACAACGTAATTGTTGCGGTAATTCCTCTGCTTGCACATCAACATCATGTAATGGAAGTAATCGTGGATAAAAATAAATGACTGATGTATACAATGGCATTGTTGCAACTGCTTGCATTACATAAGAACGATCATCAATTGTCATATCAGATCCACCAGAAATAGCGTCACTTTTAAGTAAACAATTAACATAAAGTGGTAATAATTTCATACATTCAGGTAATACAAGTTGACTTGCGCTAAATGGTGAGGCACAATGTTTTCTGTATGCTCCTAATATTGTAGCGCAACGCGATATTAAATTTTCTTTAACAACTTTTGATGACGCTTCAATGAGTTTGAATACACTTTGTTTAGCGAAATAATTAACAACGGCATCGGGATCACATGCACGATATAATTCAGCCATTTGCGATGATGTTCTCAAACTCAAATTAATTATTCTCAATCGTCTTACGCCACCACACGATGTATAAAGTAATGCTACTTGAATATAAACTCCCTCTTCATCAGTAAGTTTGTCATCGTGTTTTATTTCAACGGCAATTGATTTATTACAATCAATGCTAGCTAATTCCATATCTGTTGTGTTTGACATGAAAAAGTGTCCGTAAAAATCTGTTGGTCTCACACCAGTTGACGTTCTCACTCTCATTACACCATCAAATGCAATTGGTCTACTGATATTATTTATAATATCTGTTATTAATCGTTCGCCATCAATATCAGCTTGAAAATATGTATATTTATATATTTCGCCGCCAGTTAATCGACATACTTGTCCAATGGTCGCAATATCGACGTATGAATTATTAAAAATAAATAAATCAACGCTACATCCAGCACCAACACATTCTTGTCCCAAATTATTGTAAACATTATTTTGCGGCATGAGTACTGTTTTTTCTTTATCTGTACCAAGTAATTTTCTGTCATCGCGATTTTTTAATTTACCTGGCGCGTCAGCCAACGGCAATGACGAATGAAACACAAGAAGTTTGCCAGTACAATCAGATGCTTTCAGTGCTTCTAACCCTGCCTGTATTGCTGGTGCTAATATTGTTTCCGTTTCACGTGTATCAGCAAACATCAATGGTATTTGTGCCATCAAACTGTCAATAACAGCATCACTTTCTTCTGCGTCGCACAAAAATCCATCGAGCAATGGCATAAATACATCATGTACATCACCAACAACCATCATTTGTGGTTGTGTTAAGCAAGAGCTCACATTGTAAAAATGTACAGTATTGGAATATGTTATAAATCCAACTTTCATATTTGTACGCTCTTGATACGTATCTTTTGGTAAATTTTTGATTATATTTTTCATTTCAGCACAAAGAAGATTAATCAAACCTGATTTAATTGTATTGTATGACACGTCAATTACGAACACAATTGCTGGTGGCTTTGGAAATGTTTGATTTCGACAATAATCTTTTGTTGCAATGTATTCATATGTACCGAGCATTAATTCAGGTCTTTCAAAACGATCCATACGTTGCCCAGTGTGATCCAAATGTTGAAAATATTCTGATGGTACTTCAGTACTTGCTTTACAAAACATACATTGAAAACGTCTGCCAGCATCGATAAATTGCATAAATGGACTCATATATGCTTTACATCGCACACAACGTATCGGACCAATTTCACCCATATCGACAATTGGCGGCTCTTCTTCTCCTTCAACAACTTTAGCCATTGGATTTAATATTAGGCCAAATGGTACTCCAGTTTGTTTCATAATATCTGTCGTTGTTGGTACAGTATAAATTGTCGATCTAATGAATCGAGGCGATGCATTACCCTGATCCTGTACAATAAATTTTGTTGTAACAAAAGGCGGCACTAATCCACGTTGATTCGTTATAAAAGCACCGTTACGATTTCTTTGATCATCCTGTATCACTTGAATTGGACTTGGCATTGATTCTGGATCAAGTCGTTTGGCCTGTTGTGGCTGAGCACCAGGTTGAAAACCACCAGCTCCTGGTACACCCGGCATATTTAATCCTTGTGGATGATAAGGACTTCGTTGACCACTATACGGATCTAATTGTGGTTGCCCTTGTTGGTATGTTGGTGGATAGACACCTGGCTGTTGATAACCAGACATTGGGCCGGGTGGTTGACGTGGTGGTAGTTGGCCAGGCAACGGCGATGGTCCACTCATCATTTGTCGTTGTGGCGGAAGTTGATTTGGACCCAATGGCGGCGCATTTAATGGTGTGTAAGGTCCTGATGACATTGGCCCCGCTAAATTTTGTTGTCCGGACAGTTGATAAGTATTGGGTGGTCCTGATTGTTGGCCGGGTTGCGATTGAGATGGCGGACCGGGTGGTAATGATGGACTCGTTTGATGTTGTGGCATTTGTTGTCCTGGATATGAATGTCCAGGTCCTCTTTGCACGCCAGATGGAGGATAAATCATAGGTGGTTGTTGTCCAGTGGGTGGTAGAGATTGTGGTGGTCCTGAATTCATGTTGGGGATACCTAATGGTGGTCTTTGACCCGTCATTTGATTTTGTGTTTGAACTGACGAATCAGACGGATATCTATTGAATTGATTCGTTGGCGGATGGGTTGGTGGAAGACTCGATGCTGGTGCTGCTGATGACGATGGTAATGACGTTGGTGGCGGAATATTGGCCATTGTTGGTGGTGCAGTTTGATCAGAGGGATTCGATGATAAATTATCTGATGACTGTGTTATATACGTATAGCCATTCATATTTTGTGACAGTGGTGGCATGGTGTTGTTAATTGGTGGTGGTGCAAAATTCTGATAAAATAAAAAACGAATGAAAACATAATTATTATATTTGACTAATTCAAATTACTTTTAAATATTTATACACTTACTGGTAATGGTGGTTGATTGTTTAATGTCATATTTGACATTTGATTGGATAAATTTGTCGAATGATTTGTTGGGGCTGGTGGTAGATGCGGTGAATTGCTTAATGGTGGTGGTATTTGATTATTTATCTGTGGCGCATTGTAATTATAATACGGATTTTGCGTTGACGTTGATGAATTTGGTGGTGGTGGTGGTGGTGGACCTTGTCCTGGTTTTTGTTGCACATATTGTTGTGATGGCCCAACTGGGCCTTTCATCATATTTTGAGGAATATTTGAATTCAATCCTTCATAAGGCGATGCAACATGAGATCCACCATAATGTGATGGTGGTGGCGGTGGTGGTTGCTGCTGTTGTGATTGTTGCTGTTGCATATATTGTTGATTCATTTTTTTAAATGCTGAAAACATACAAAATATGTTTAAATATTAAATTACAGTAGTCTTTTGAAATTATTTATTACTGTACATAAATTTATACTTGAATAATAAATGAGTTTAATGTGGAACATATTGAAAGGCACGATATGTTACTGAAAGGTTAAGGAGTCAATGATTGATGATATTTATATAAAAATAATTTTTTATATCAATTTGATACCAATGTCCTTTAGGATATTTCAATTATTTATAATAGTTTGAAAGGATAATAATCGAGTATTTCAAATAAATTTTATTGCGGTAATAATTAAAAACTTATAATAATATTATTCTTTGACAAGTCACTGGCAAATAATGACAAGTGAAAATAATTTAATATAAATTAAAATGAATATCTACCAATGATCACAAAGTGATATTTATTATGATATTTAATGGTGTAATTATATAATTATCTATAAATTGTGACAAACATTAAATTAAATGACAAATTGAACAAATGCGTGAATGTCAATATAGTAAGTAGTGATGAGCTATCAAAATCTGTATAATTTTCACACATCAACATGAAAAGTATTTACTAACATATTCATTTAAAAATATTGTTATTGACTTACAGGTTGACTTGAACGTTTACACAATCTTTAAATCATAACAAAAATTGGAAATTTACGAGAAACTTTTATAACAAAATGAGATAAATTGCTCTCGCTGAAACAGCGAGAATTGTTACTACTTGATGCCACGTAAGGTAGCATTGCGCATGCGCCTGTCGCACACGTTGGACAGGACACGTCATAATATGGGAGACAAATTGGGGCAGCTTTATGAAATAAAATAATAATAAAAAATATTTATGTTTCAATATTCTTTCATGATACTTGTTAATTCATTTAGCTCAAATTTGTAATGATAAATAGATTCTCGTTAATTTGAATGTAAAAAAAAAATTGTCATTAGTTATTTTGACGAATAAATTGATAGAGAGATTAGAATTAGATATTTGTTTTGAAATGTAAAAAAAAAAAATTGAAATTCGGTTGAGACTAGGGATATTTTTTTTTTATATTTTAGTTTGCACAGTTGTCCACGTAATGTCGATAATACAGGAGTAAAATAAAACTCTGCAATATCATACGTTGAATTGAACAAATTAACCTAACCTAAAAGTTAGTTTTGAATTGTAAACCCTAGGAGTCACATTGTACAGATTATTTGTTTATGAAAAAAAAGTTCTGATACATTAGATAGTGAGGTTTTTAATGAATATAAAATATACAAATAAAACATTAAATAATATTAATTGTGATGGAAACAACAGATATAGATTGTGATATTGAGAGCAATGAATTTTATTTTGAATCAGATCATTTAGCATTAAAGGGAAATAAAGATTATACGACGTTGTTAAAGACTGTAGTTTTATTTGAATCTCAGCGAGCTCAAGCATTAAAAGATCTTGATGAATTATTAGCATGCCGCACAAAAGCAATGAAAGATCCAATATCATTTGTTGCTCAACTTCAAAATGGTGATCTTCCAAATTTACCCGGACCCCAAAAAGTCGCTGAAATTCCTTATATTGATTGGAGTCGATACAATATTATTGAAACAGATAATCGTATTCGTCCACAAACTAGACATGGAAATTTCATACCACAAATAAAAAATAAAAATGCTGAAGCAGACGATGGAAAGGTATTTTATTTATATTATTTTATAAATATAATTAACATTTAAATTTCAAACATCAAACTATATCATTATAGTTAATTAAATGGAATGATGAATACTACAGGAGTAGTTACAGATTTTTTTTTTGTATATTAATACTGAAAGATATAATTTGAATTAGTTTCATTGATATAAATTTTTAGATTCTTGTGCGTGGACGCGCCTTTGATGAAAGTAAACCAGAAACATTCAATCAGTTATGGACAGTTGAGGAGCAAAAAAGGCTGGATGAATTATTAAATGAATATCCGCCTGAAGAAGTGGAAATGAGACGATGGACGAAAATAGCTAATGCACTGGGCAATCGTACACCTAAGCAAGTATCCAGTAGAGTTCAAAAATATTTCCTTAAATTAAATCGCGCGCGTTTGCCAGTTCCTGGCCGTGGTCCAAAAGCAAAATTAGATGTGAAAAAGAGTTTACATCATCGTCATCAACGAAATAATTATTTATTATTTCGTAAATCGACTTTTTTTCCTGGTCAAGATTATGTGGTTGATGATAAAGATGAATGCGAAATGGTAAGAGATCATTCGATGGCAGTTGATGATTCTGAAAATGATATCAGTAATGGTGTAGATGAAATTCAAGAACTAAAACAAATTGAATTGATTCGCCGAATAAGAGAAGAGAAAGCACAAGGACACGCGACGTTGTATCAACATTTTGGATACAAGTGTACAATTTGTGAAGAAGATCCATTGAAAGGAACAAGATGGAATTGCACGGAATGTTCCACTGTTAATTTGTGTAATGATTGTGTTATTGCACAAATAGAAGCTGTGAATCCTCTTCATCCACCGAATCATAAACTCAAACCTATCTCCACGTCAGATAATTTAAAAACTTATGACACAGATTATTTTCCTCAAAATTTTGATAATTCTTCAAATTATCTTGATCCTAATTTTTGCCCTGAATAATGTTTTAATATTTTTAATGCCGAATAATAATTTGTCTGTTTAGTATTAATATTTTAATGATATTTTAATTAATTTCGAGTGTATATTTGGTGTTAAAATACGCCGTTCTAGGTCTATCAGCAATATGGGTAGAGGAAGAATCTGGCCAAAAAAATTCTGCACTTCAAAAATCTGCCATTATGAAATGATCTTGGGGCAATCGTACAGTGCATTTATTTTTTCTATACCGGTCAATTCCTCAAGTTGTTCCAACATACTCAATCGATTTTTCTGAAAAATATTTAAAAATTAGTGTTTAAATCCTTTTATAACGTGATATATCATGAAAATGCATTTTGTCATTATTTTCGGTGAAAATCCGAATTGATTCCAACTGATTTTATTGATATACATGTCATTATTATGGAACAAATTGGATTTATTGACCCGAGTTGGTATTAAAACTATTTTATTGTAAATATTTTTTGTTTGTAAAGACGAATCAGCATAAGTCAGCATATTCTGTACTTTGTTTGGAGCAAAAAATTCAAGTGCATCTATTAATTCATGCATCAATTTTTCTTTCGTTATGACAGTTTCACTATTAAAAAATACAGTATATATTTTGTGACCGGTTTTTATAGGGACACAATTATTTGATTCCGCCTCGAAGCGAACACATGTATCTTTGTGAAATATTTCTATGACAGTTTTGAGTGTTCCATTCTTATTAATATCTACAAATAGAAAAAATGATTATTTGAGACAATACAGGTTGTTAGCAGTTGAATAGAAAATTTGACTGAATTGTGCAGTTAACAAAGATAGCGTTAACAGAAATAATATAAAATAATAAAATGGCATTTTCAAGTCATTTGATAATAAAAAAAACTTGAAACCAATATTATTTGGTGTAATTAATTTTTTTAAGTTATTTTCTTTTGCATTCGTCATCATTTCAGCTTAATTCAAATACAGTCAGGGATGAAGAGTGGGAAATATAAGTTATGAGAGGTAATCGGTCGTGACATTGCGTTTTACGAGAGGTTTTATTGTGAATTTGAATATTAGAGTCGTAAAACAATAAGTTTCTTAATTTAGAAAACATATTTACTTACCCCAGTCACCATGGAGTGTATATAAAATTTTTATGGTGGGATTTCCAAAATTAGTTGAAGCACATACATTGTAATTTAATTCGATTTTTAATACTTTAGCCAATGTAGAATGCTGTGCAATTATCTCACTTAGACTGAAGTAAGTGAAGACAATCAGAAGTGATCGAAGATCCATTTCGCGTTTTTTAGCAACGAGTGCAGGTTGACGGTTGGATATAAAGTGATTATTATGAAAAGTTTGAATTTTATTGAGTTTATTCGGAACCTTTGTCTTTATCTTTATCGTAAATATTCTTCCTCTGAATCTAATGGATATAATTACCAGTACGACCTTCAATAGGAGATAATTTAATTAAAAACTATTGATGACTAAAAATTGGAAATAAATAAAATTTAAAACAACATCTATTTACGAAAAATGGTTTATTTTACAATATATCAAACATAATAACTTTACATTTTTCATAATTCTTAGAAACCATATTACTCATTTGAATATAGAGAATCAAATTACGGTAACATTCTACAAAAATTGTAGAGACAATTAAAATTGTGTGCTTTTTAGTTATCACACCAGAAACTAGTCTTAACAAGAATGTTTAAATTGTGTATGCCATTCATGAGTAAATTGTAAATATTGAACAAAAGATCAGTAGATGTAAGGTAGGGATCCACGTGTTCTATCTCCTGAGTACGCACCATTTGAGTTCTCTGGACGATTACTTCCAGAACCATAACTATCAGATGATTCACCAGTTCCATAGTTACTTCTTCCAAAATTATATCCATTAGAAGGTTCTTCTTCGTCAACATTCTTTCTAGTCACTTGTGCACTGCCTTGCGGATAATTTCTAGAGCCATATCCATTAGAAGATGTACGAGTTCCAGAGTTACTTCTAGAATTATATCTGTTGTAAGATTCGTCTTCATCAACATTCTTTCTAGTCACATGCGCACTATCTTCTGGATCATTTTCATAGTCATATCTATTAGAAGATCCACCTGTTCCATAGTTACTTCTTCCAAAATTATATCCATTAGAAGGTTCTTCTTCGTCAACATTCTTTCTAGTCACCTGTGGTCTGCCTTGCGGATAATTTTTAGAGCCATATCCATTAAAAGATGTACCAGTTCCATAATTACTTCTTCCAAAATTATATTTGCTAGTTGGTTCTCCTGCGTTACTATTTCGATCCAAAACTGCGTATTTCTTATCCATTCTGTTTATCATTCCATTTATTTCGTCTTCGATGATTTTGTCTTTCAACGCTTCAACGTTTGCCTTTGTCTGTGGCGAATTGTCGATCATTAAAGCCTGATCCAAAAAATTGAATTTCTTTTTTGTTCTAGTTAACCCTGTAATCAGTTCTTCAAACGCGATTTGATCTTTCACTGAATCAAGGTTCTTGTTTGTAGATGAGGAACCGTAGAATGTTGCGTCCACGTCTGGTGTAATATTAAAGATCATATAAATAGACAAAATTAATAATCGAAGATCCATCATTATTTTCTTCTTGCTGAGTACAATCAATGTTTGAAGTTTAGGAATAAAATGATATTTAACGAAATTTTGTGCTCCTTTTATATCCCATAAAAATGCTCGCAGCGATTTTTGTATTATTATCTTTAATTTTTATTTCGATTTGTTGTCGAAAAATACTGGATCGATCGTTAATTTCGATAAAAAATTATATCCATCGGACAGTGTGGCTAAAAAATACCAGGCTATTATTTTTAATTGAGGTACATCTTCAAAAATCGTTTTATGAAAATTTATTTGTTTACCTGACAATACGAATCAGTAATTACAGGTGATCGTGTCATGTTTATAAATATTGACAGAACATTATAAATTGTTCCAAACAACTAATACACATTGATATCAATTTATATAGTTTTTATATCTTATTTGGAATCTATTATTCCGCAGTAGATAAAGTGAATTTGTTTATAATTGCATGTAATTGCTCTATTTACCAGGAAACAAAAAAATAATTGGAGGCCAAAGTATTTTTGAGACATCATGATGATAATGAAAATAGTTATTGATGCCACGTAAGGTAGCAATGTCCATGTACCTATCGCACACGTTGGACAAGATAAGTCATAATATGAGAGACGAATTGTGACAGCTTTATAAAATAATATAATAAAAAATATTTATAAGTCCATATTTTTCTATGACACATCCTAATTTATTTAACTCAAACATTTAGTAATAAATATATTCTCGTTGATAATTACGAGTATGATTTTCAATAGGAGATAATGTGGGTAAAAATTACTAATAATTAAAAATATAGAATTCATTAAATTTTAAATTATATCAATTCATAAATATTATCATTGATTCAAAAACTAATTTATTCTACAAAAAATCATACATAATAAGAACATATCTTATTTTTATTTTCTTTATTCATTTTTTAAAATTCATTCAAGCCATATTACTCATTTAAACACAGAGAATGGAAACACAATAACATTATGTAATTCAGAAACGTTTTATTATTTCAACTAGAAAAATTATTACGACAATTAGAATCGATGAGTGTTTTTTTTTCCTAAAAAAAATTGTGCTTTTTTGGCTGTCACATCAGAAACAAGTCTTAACAAAAATTCTTGAATTGCGCATGCCATCCATGAGTAAATTGTAAATATTGAACAAAAGATCAGTAGATGAAAGGTTGGGATTCACGTGTTCTATCTCTTGGGTACGCATCATTTGAATTCTCTGGACAATAACTTCAGTAGCCATAACTATAAGATGATACTCCAATTCCATTGTTATTTCGTCTAATATTATATCCCACAGAAACTTCTCCTCCGTTAGCGTTTTTTCTTGTCACATGTACACTGTCTCCTGGAAGATATCCAGAGGTAGGAACATAATAAGTTTGACCGGTTTGCGGACGATATCCATAGCCAGCTTGAGCAGTTGCAACGGCTTGTGGATAATATACAGAGCCAGCTTGAGCACTTGTAAAGGTTTGTGGATGAAATTTAGTGCCATAACTATTACCATATGCACCCGTTCCATAGTTATTACCTCCGACACTATATCCGTTTGAAGGTTCTTCTTCGTCAACATATTGATTAGTATTATAAAGTTGTTCTGTTAGAGTATTCGTAGAGCGACGCATAATTCGCGGAGAACCAGCACTCTTACCCAAATTATGTTTGTGAATAAGCTCTCTTCTGATATTCTCTTGTTTAATTTCTTCTAATTTCTCCTTCAAAGCGTCCTCTAACAATTTTTTTATATATTCTGCATCTGATGTTCTCACTTCTGGAGATGTTGAACCGTCCACGGCTGGTGCACCATTACAGATGATATAAATAGACAAAATTATTAATAATCGAAGATCCATCTTCATCTTTTTCTTACAGAGTACAATTAGGAAGTTTAGAAATTAAATAATATTTATAGAAATTTCACGTTGCTTTTATATCCCAAAAAAACGCCAGCGGCAATTTCTGTATTATTATCTATCATTTTTATTTCGATTTTTTGTAGAGAAATTTTGGATCGTTCGTTTTGATAAGAAATAATATCTATTAAGCATAATGATATAAAACACTTGGTGATCATTTTTAATTGAGGTATATCTTCAAAAATAATTACATGAAAACTTATCGATTTTCAAGCGAATTTTCACGATTATGTGGCTTGATCATTGCTATTAAAATATAGTTAATAAGAAAAAAAGAAATTAGCAAAACTTTTTTTTGATGCTCTGGAAATATTGCTAGTAAATGTAATGTATCTTCCTCTTCTCTTTCAACTAATTCATAGGCCATCTTACTGTATTTATAAATATCGATAACGTTATTACAAATTGTTATTAAAAACAACTGGTACACATTGATATCAATTTAAGTTTTTATATCTTACTTGGACTTTATTGTTCCTCAATAGATAAAGTGAATTCGTTTATAATTGCATGTAATTGCTCTGTTAACTAGGAAAGAAGAAAATAATTGGAGGGCAAAATATTTTTGAGACATCATGATGATAAAATAATGTGCGTCGTTGTATTATACTTACTTCACAAAATATTCCTACAGGTATGAAAAAATTCTAATGATTAATATTTTCATATTTGAAAATACTAATTTTCGATGTCATGCAATCATTTATTATGAAAAATTTATTCATCTCACACACAGACATAGTTATTAAAAAATTATTTCATATCAGTTCCATGCAATTTTCCCATTAAATTCATTTCTATCATGGATAGTTTCCCATGTTAAACCATTACCATATGGTCCATGTGTTGAAGGAAACAAAATTTGCCTCCAACTACGTCCCTTCAATCCTAAAAAAATTCGCCAATTTTCCCTTGGGCCAAAATCATAGGGATTTTGATAAATTTTCCCTTCTGCTTTATATTTTACTGATTCAGAACTATTTATTCGTGCTTCAATACTCGTTTCTCCTCTGGCAATCAAACCCGCATGCCAAAATGTCAACGTACCAAGCGCGGCAAACGTTGCTACAGAAATTAAACCCGCGAAAATAATTAATTTACGCCGCCATTCTCTTTCTTTAATTTCCTCTAATTGTAAATTGATTTTGGCTAATTCTTCGGGGTTTAAATGCCCCATTGATTCAGTCTGAGGAATAATAAATAATTTAATTAATCTTATATTCTGAATGACAATATTTCCTGATCAAGATTAAACTCACCACTGGAATAATTTCTGAATTATTAATTCGAACAGGATGACCATGTAAATCCGGATCTTGATCGGGGAAAAATTCTTGATAAGCTATTTCCACTCCGAAAATCATGATAAATGTGACTCCCGTAACAGTAAAAGCCATGTATTGCAAAAAATGTCGATGATTATAATGTCCAACACAATTATTTAGCCAAGCTGACGCAATTATTGATAAATAATAAGGATAATAAATTGAATTAATTAATTTCGTTGAATATTTTATCAATATTGGAAAGGATACGACAATGATGATCCATTTTAAGAACACATTTATCACAAATGGAGCAGTGATGTGTTCTTGGTGGTTTTGGTTTAATACATTTTTTACATATACTCACAGCTTCTGGAATAAGTCCACCTGAAGGTGGATAACCGGCTGATATATTTACACCCATATAATAATGAAATATAACATTGATAAGCAGCCAGTTTCCTATTATCAAAAGAATAATGGTTAATATTGGATTTTTTTCCCACCAATATGGAAAACCAATATAATAAGCTATGTAAACTATTATTGCTGTGAGTGTCGACACCATCACAACTAAAATCTGTAAATTTATAAGGACACATCAATAATGAATACGTTTTATGAAATACTTATAAAAAAAATAACCTAATTATACTTACCGGTCCTAATATTGTAGTGAAATTTTCAACAAACCACAAGATAGGCTCCATAAAAATATCACAAGCATATGACCAGCTCATAAAATCATTGTAAAATAATGACTTTATGGTTATTCTAAATTTCCACCAGTGTTCTTTGAAGTTTAATCTACAAAATTGACATAAAGAATAGAAATTAATTCCGAATTTTGATTTATAATTTAAGATATTGTTAATATAAATACATTTAATAACTACCGTACCCTAAAATTTTGAGATATTTCAAAAAATGCCATCGAATTCTTGCCATCATCAGATTTATCTCTCAGCACAATATTTTGCTTTTCAATTATTCAAAGACACAACTCAATATAAATAAATATTTTTATATTTTGCAACTTAGTCTCTCACATATCTTCAATTACTTTCTAAAATTATTCAATCAGGTTTATATTTATTTAATATAAAAAAATTTCAGCAAGCAGTGCATATTTATTTTTATGCATTCTTTGATTTGTTAAATATCATTTTTCAATGTTTATAACAAGTAGGTACATAAGTGGACTATGTATATATGTATGCATGTGTGTATGTATTAGAAATACATACTGTCATATATGTCACCACACCTGCTACTATTGACCTAACCTATATTATTCGATACGCGAAACGAAAAGAGAGTGAGATAATTACTATATTTATTACTATGGGGATATACTCATATTGGATTGGTGGATTTGAATGAGAGATATAGCGAAAGAGAACGACAAAAACCGAATCTACCCGAAGAGACAAAGTGTATTCTCGCTCCGACAAAATTTGCCGATGCCGGGTTTCGATTTTTTATGTATGTATTAGGTATATATTTTCACTTGTTTAATCTGAGTTAGTGTTTTTTATTTATTTATTAAGGTTTTTTTATTGTACTATTTACAATATGTATATGTATAAATATTGATTTACAGTGTCATCTCCATGATTTTTTAGAAAAATTCGTTGAACGAATGCAAGAAAATTAGCTGCTTCCAACATTAAATTTTTTTGAGGTTAGGTTTAATGTTTCGACATTTTTACATTATACAGCTGTGAATGCATACTTTTTTTAAATTTAATTAATGATTCATTTACAGAATATGAACACTCAATTATTGTTGAATGCAATGCAACGAGGAGTTGCAATGTTGGTTCCAAAATTGTCATTTGCTGCTGGACAATATTCGATTATCAATCGGAATCTTCATATAGTAACCCAAAATGTTATACCAAAGTTTACATCATTTGTGGGTCAACAAAATAATAATATTTTTCAATCAAGATTATTGCAACCAACACAGCATAATTTAACTCAAGTATGTGGAATGAAAACGAAAGGTCTTTTAAAACGACGTTGCAAAGATTGTTATTTTGGTTGTTCTAAAGGAAGATGGTATGTCAGATGTCGCACACATCCGCGACATAAGCAATTACAAATCGTGAAAAAGGAACGCAATACGTGGATTTTAACTTCAGTATGTCAAAGTCCGAAGCGACCATGGTGGTAAAATTCATACATTTGTACATATTTTGATTTTATAATATTAAAAAAAATAAAATATAAAATAGTTTATAGAATTAAGAATTTCAAAGTATTAATTTAATTTTTCAAAACTTAATCTTATGCTTGAAAGAACTATGGCGTGGTTTATGTATTGGTAAAGGTAATGTATAAAATGCCACCAAAGATTCATAATTTTCAAAAGAATATACATCGATATTTGATTTTAATTCACATTTCTTTTTCCATTTGTTCATTTGAGTTTTGGTTAACACACTGGTCCAGGCCTAATATAATTAATCTTCATTATTTAAATTTACGTTAATTGATAACAATTGAATAGACTGAAAAAAGTTAATTGTTTAAATAACAAAATTTATATCATCTAACTTTTTCACAGTGATCAGCCCAAGCGTAGATTAATTTATTCCCAGTTTCTTTAGCAATATTTTTTGAATACGCAAGCAATTTTAAGCTTGATCGTGAACGACCAAAAATCATGGCGTAATAAGCTTTCAACAGTATATATCTAAAAAAAAAAATAATTATATAAATATTGGAAGATACAGTTTTATTAAATGCAATTAAATTCACCTGGCTAATATTGGTTTCACAACTTTTTTCAATCGGTTTATAACTTCAAATTGTTTCTGAATATCAACAAATGCATTTTGAATAGCAATCTCATTTCGACTATCGACTTTATGCACTATTATTATTGAATTGGCTTTTTTTTATTACTTATTAGAATTTTTTCCTATCAATATATGAAACAAACAAATACCATAATATATTAAAAGAGCTTCGAGTTCTTTCAGTGCTGTAGTTGCGGCAATTATTGAAAATTGATCCAGTGTCGTAGCTATGTTTTTTTTTCTTGCTCTCCATATATCCGCTGATTCCCAATCATTCATTCTCAAATGCCTTCACAAGTAAAAAATCGAAATTTAATATTTTTTATTGAAAAAAAATAAAAAAATTAATGTTAATAAAAATTACCAAAGCCACATTGACATAAAATATCGCTCACGTCCATCAAAGTCCCGTGCATTAACAGCTGTATTATTACCTTCTTTTTGATAATATTGCTCGCATTGATTTATAGAAACAACTTGTATTCCAGTTTCCAATTGTAAATCAATGCAAAGAGCATAATACCAAGTATAACTTGATTTATCTAAATCAGAATTAGCTATAAATTCTGCAACAAAATACATCACACTATAAAAATATTTAATTAATTAATTAATCTAATATAATCTTTGAATTTTCACATTATAATATTACCTAATTTTTCAAGTAAAGGTGGTATTTCATCATACCGACATTCAATCATTAATAAATAAATAAATTGTGGCAAAATTACAAGTTCATATCCAACAGATTTTACAGCGCGAGTCAATCTAAGAATAATAACAGCTAAATGTGATACTTTTAACATTTCACCTTTCATCAAATACGAATAACAAATAGCTAGATATAGCATGATAATTGCTTTTAATTCATACAATTCAATATCCATTTCACGTTGATTACAAATTGTTAATCCATCATTTTCCAAAGAAATTGTCATACCACTAAAATGATTATAATATTTTCAACAAATATCTTGTTCCATTATTTCACATTAGAAATTATTATTTAAATTATTATAATTACGCTTGTTTAATTTCATGTGCAGTAATAATCATGTTTGCATAAGCAGTGCAGAGAACAGTAAAATCACTATTTGATATTAACGCTACATTAAGACTCCAAATAGCGGCAAGGTGTGCGTGTTCTCGCATTCCTGCTATCTAATATCAATGGGGAAATACAAAAGTTGATTTATAATCATAATTATTTATTATTTATTAAATTAATTTTTAATCAATGATAATTAATACCCGAAATATTTGATAAATTTCCGATAAACATTGGGACAATTGGTTGTTATAATCTGCCTTATCTTTATCATCTATTTCCTCCATGTTATTGTTCATTAACATCATCATTAATTTTCGTTGATGAAGAAGAAGAGACGTTTTCATTTTAACTAGAAAAATACTCTTGGGAAAATGATATCCCATACCAATCACAGCATCTTCAAGACTTTTCCGAGCTTGGTTTATGTGTCCACTTTTTAAATAACATTTTGCTTGTAGTGTTTTTAATTTTGCTTTTAAACAGGGATAAATTATCAGCTTATCATCTCTCAATTCGAAAGACTCCTGTTGAATAAATAAATAAGTAAACAGATAAATTTTGGTATTAGGCAAATAATTATTTATTGATGAGTAATATTTTTAGTTAATTTAATAACCTGATTTAAAATTAATTCTGCTTCTCGTAAAAGTTTTGATGCTTGTGGTATGTTGTATGTTGCTAAAAGAACTTCCACAAATTCTAAAATTGTCGTTAAGGCTTTGTCAGCGCGAGCTGAAGAAAGTAATTAAGACAAATGATACTAGAGTTATTTTTATTTGTTGGTTCATCAGATTTATTAAGTTGAAATAACTATGGGAAAATATACCAATTCCACGACAGTGATTTAAGATTTGTATGTACACCGTGATGAGAATTGAATCACAACGACAATCGCTGAAATCAACACTGAAAAATGTTCTTGGTGTGACTTCATTTTCAG
This sequence comes from Microctonus hyperodae, assembly GCA_030347285.1. NCBI lineage: Eukaryota > Metazoa > Arthropoda > Insecta > Hymenoptera > Braconidae > Microctonus > Microctonus hyperodae. The sequence continues at coordinate 2,369,741 of JAQQBR010001833.1, read as the reverse complement.
AAGATTTTTCAAATTGCCGAGGCCATTTTTTCATATTATCTTATTCCATTTATAAATAAATAATTTATTTGAAATAACGATATTTAAAAAATAATATTATTTAATTCATTATTTTAACTACCTTTTCTCTCAATTATATGATTACGTTGATATGATGATTTGTAGTCATCTAAATCAAAAAAATCGTCTGAATCAGTAATTTTTTCCTTTGAATTTTTTGGACTATTGTAATAAGATTGTCCAAGTAATCGTTTGAAAAAATCACCGCCACATGCTACACATTTTCTGGTATTATGTTGCAAATATTTTAAAGCTTTTTTGTGAAACTCAACTTTCTGATTCTCCGTCAATAGTCTGTTAATATGTTGATATTTTATTTTGTAAAATGAATTATTATTTTAATTTATCATTTTACCTGTATGTCGCCTCACGAAATTTAGCAATTTGAAAACGTAATAAACGGCATGATGCATATTTTGGTAAATCAGCAAGTTCTTCTGCAGTGAGAGAAAAAAATAATACGAAATATAGTAATTGCTATTTATGCATTTATTTATTTTTATTCATACCTCGAATCTGAAGATCAGTGCATTCACATTTTATTTCTATTGATTGATCCAAGTAACGGATATTACTGACGATCAAATTTTGCCTAAAAGTTTGACCAATTTCAACCATTGCACAGCCGAGAATTTTCATTTTAAATAGATTTTCAATTGCTAGAGAATAAATCAATGAATTTTTCATTTAATATTAAAATTTTTTAACCAAATATTGATTATTACTTACATGAACCAATATCTCGAATTGGAGTTCTGTCCATAAGAGTCTCCATTAAATTTCGGTCAATAGTCTCACCTAATACTGCTATACATTTTAATAAAATTTGATCTAGTGGCGTCAACGAATCAAAGAGTTTCAAAAACATAACTGGAATATCAAACACGAAATTTCTCCTTTTAATATTTCTTTCTTTTTTTTTTTTGTTGATAGTATATTTTGGTTTTAATATTTATATTATACCATCTGCTGTGAGCTCAGGATTGACATCTTCCAATTCAAAATTTTGTGACATTGTACAAACAGTCACTTCTTCATCATCATTTGATGCAATTCCAAAAAGTGAAATAGTACTTCTCTAAAATATTATTTGTTTACTTAATATTATTCATCAATAATTCATTAGAAATCTTCATTGGAATATTTTTTTATGAACTTGATAATAAATAATGTAACCTCGTAACTAGTCTCGTACATTTTCCAACTGTCAATTCGTTCTAAAAGTTCATCCATCACTTCATCTTCAGGTTTTGGTTGCTCTTTTCTACAACCAATATCAAATAGTTATATAAAAAAAAGAAAATTGAGAATTTGCAATAAAATATTAGATTTTAAAATTATTTTACACTTTTAACATTATTGATGGTGGAATAACTAAACCCATTCCACGAAGATTTTTCTTTGATATTTTTTTCAATTCAATGACATTAATTTGTTTAAGACTCAACAAATAACTCTCAATCCAGCCTGGATTTCCCATACTTCGCTCTTGAATAGTTCTATAAAAATATAATAACAATTAAAAATTGAAAAAAAAAAATAATCCATAAATAAAAAGTATAAATACAATCTTTATCATTTTAGGAAAATATTTATTTGGATGTAGCCAGGATTTTCATACATACTTTTCTAACTCTGGTGGAATACCAATTACATCTAGAAATTGGCATGCTAAACCAGCATGGAACCATTTATCCAATCCAGTAATATTGAGAATTTTCGCAGAGTCCATAATCGGAGAAAGAAATTCATGTTCATGCTCTTGTAAACTCAAAACGAAAATTATTCGGTTTTGTTTTATAACAGTATCTAATAATGCAAGAGATTTTTTATCAGCTTTATGAACGTCATCAATAATTATCACTGATAATTCATTGCTGAAACATTTATCAACAAGTTTTTTTATGCACTTTTTTAAAAGTGATTTCTGCATTTGATTCGTTAATACTGCATAGTGTGATGTAACTTCAAATTCAACATTGAAAACTGGATTCAGTGTGCATAAATAATTTCGATGATGATCTTGATGTAAATGAGCAATTAGCAAATTTTCACGATCAATTGATGTTGATGTGGCAGTAAAACCCAAAGGAACACAAAAAATTGTGTAAATTAAAGTGAATGGTGTCTGTGAAATATTTGATAAACCAAAAAAAAAAAAAAAACTTATAGTCACGATTAAATATTATCGTCAATGAATTGATATAAATAATTACAGGATTATTATTTTCACTGAAGGTTATATAATTGCATGCAATATCTTTTGGTATATTTTCAGACATTTCATTTAATAATCTCGACTTTCCAGTTCTTGGTTCACCTCTACAACAATAAATTAATATCCAATTATATATGAAAAATTTTTTTTTCACTCATGATTACCTAATTATTAAAACATTTTGTGAATTTTCTGATGGAAGACACTTCTGTGTTCTCCAATTTTCTTTTACTTTCGCTAGAAGCACTCTAAAAGTTTTCAATTCGTTCTCACGTCCAAGCAAAGGATAAACACTCATTAAATGTTTATCTATAGGACTGAAAAACAGATAAAAAAAAGAAAATAAAAATAAATAAAATAAATTTTGCAATATTTTATCGGTAAATTACGTCATTTGTTCAAGGAATTCATATATTGGTCCAACATTTGAAATTCCTTTTAGACTTTTGTGCTTTTGTAGTATAAAATGTCTTGCCTCTAATCGTGAATGTAGAAAACTTTCTCTATCACATATTACCTAAATTAATTAAACACCATATCATTATTATATTCATTTAACTATATTATTTATTTGCTTGTATCGAAACCCTGCCTGATTATTATAAGCAACCATAAGTCGTGCTGCTTTATTTACAGGCATTCCCATAACAGTATATTCTCTTCTTAAAATATGACCAACCACACCACAATAAGTCATTCCAGTTGATACACCAATTGTCACAGACGCAATATACTTTTGATTAGTCAATGCTGTTTTTATTTTTGATGCACAGTGTAATCCAATTTGTGATTCGAATTCTTGTTTACCACCACGAAGACCAAATATACAAAGAAAAATGAGATCTTTGTCAAAAAGTGAAGTTTTGTTTACACATCCATTCATATCGCTTACTATTCTATAAAAAATAAAATCATATATTAATATAAAAAGAAAACATATTAAAAATAATTATCTATTTAAATAATATACAGCCTCATAAAATTCAACACATTTGAAGTACACTGAAATTTTGTAGTGATATAAAAATATTAAATATTTATTAATCACTTACTGACACACAATATTGTATGCTGTATTAACCAATGAAATTAATTTTGTTTTTCTTATATTAGTTGTTATAACATTCACGAATACAATTACAACTTGACGTATTTCAGTTAAATGTTCCAAGGGTTCATCTAATTCTACTGAACGTATCACAGGCCATAGCATGTAGCTTCTGAGTTGATTTTTCATTCGTTGTTTTGTGACCATTATCACTTTTGGTCTGACTGATTATATTAAAGAGCATTTAATTCATCAAAATAAATATATTTTTAAATGAATTCAATGGTTCCTTACGAGTATAATCAACATGATATGGTAATGATATCTCTTTATTCTGCATTCGATTCCCAAAGTTAGTCATGATTGGCGTATCAGAATCAAATGGTTGAATATTGGATGTAATGGAAGACAATACAATGCTTTCAGATGACGACACTGAATTAATATGAGTATATTCTTCTTTAGGATGTTCCCACATGGTTGAACTTGCCAGAATAAGTGTATGTACACCATCAGATAAGCTTTTGAATATATAGTCAGAAGGATTGGCCCATTGCCAACTGCTTGGAGCTACTAAAATATCTCCACCTCTGAAATTATCATCACAATTATTTCTAATATTCCATGAGTATAATATTAAAATAATTTTCAATACCTGCAAAGACCTTCAGCGGTTTTAACATCCCATACAGGTTTTCCAGTAATTATATAATGGGAAATTCGTTGGGGATCTCCAATTGATGAAAAATATATTTTTCCTGATGCGATTGCGAGCTTTACTGTTGCATTAAATATTAATAAATAATTGTAGGTATTGTAATTGATCGTTGTGATTAAGAATTAAATTTGTTAGTTAATTTGTAGAGGTTAGGACCTCGAAGTGTAATTCCAACGTCAGTTTCATATGTTCCAAAATGCTTTTGAATAATACATGCAGTTTGCATTGCCTCATTGGCAACATGTCGCATTGTCATACCGTCTTGAAATTTCCACATTACAATAAATGCATCACCAGAAAATTTTAATACATCGCCATGATGTGATAAAATTTCTTGTACCATCGCACCGATATAATTGTTTAAAGTTTCTGTTAATTTCGATGGTCCACCTTTAACCATGTAGGTATATTTTTCAGCAACTTCAGTAAAACCAGATATATCACCAAGCATCAATGTTGTATTATATTCACGAGTATTGTAATCATCATAATGATCTAATATTTCATCTGGACACATTGAAGCAAATATTTCAGTGTGTCTTTCTATTTTTGTAATTTCTTCAGTTTCCCTTGATGAAACTCCAGCCACTGAAAATATTTTTGAATGTTAATGCAATGTTGATGTATATTATTTCATGATTAAAATTAATTATTATTACTTACTTATTTTGGTATGGTAATATATTACTCCAGTAAAATAACCAAAATTATCTTCATTTGTCTTCTTTTTTTTTCTTCTCTTTCAAGTAGAATTATTGAATTAGAAAATAAATGACGCTATATTTTATTTTCAAATGGAAGAGAAAAAGGAAATTAATAATAAATATTTCATGACAATAGACAATATGAGTTTATTAATTTAATATTTGTTTTTCTTTTCTCTTTTTTTTTTGCGATATAGGTACTTATATGAGTCGTCGCTCTAACAGATCGCTGTCTACAACGTGACGGCCGAATTTTTTTATTGTGCCTGGCCCTACTGTAGTCGTTATTGTGCTTGAAATCTATAATGGTGGAGATCAACATTTAAAAATTTTTAATGTTTTCTTTTTTTCAATCCGTATTATTTTTATTCGCACGCCAGCATATATGTATGTATATATAATATATTTTTTCTGTTCTCTCCTTCACAACCATGTACACTTTGGGCAATTTTTTTGACTTCTGATTAATAGAGTGGTTGAGAAAACCTACGAAAATTCTAAACGCAGGCGAGAAGTATAAATGTAAGAGTTTATTGTTTTATTATTTTTTTTTTAATTCACGATATGATAGAATCCATGACTATACATTCTAAAGTGAAATATTTTGTTTTATTTCATTTATTTTTTTATTGATAGTTGCAGACTTTGGATATAATTTTCAAGTAAGAAAAGCGGATTATGCGACGTTTTATTAATTATTTATATATTTTCTTGTTTTGTTTCATTTAGTTTCAAGTGTGAAAAGCGTCGCCAGGGTAAAGAGAAGAAAAATATCGCAAATTTAATCGAGATGTACAACCCGAAAATACATACATACATACATATATATTCATGTATATATATATATATATAATACTTCTTTGTTTTACGCTTGAATTAAATACTTTTTTCAATTAACTCAACGAGGCTGTTTGTAATTTTGCTCGCTTAATATTTTCCTTTTTCATTCAAAACTTTCTCAGTAATGAATGGCTCATCACTATATATTGAATCCAAATGTTCATGGATAACTATTAACGATTAAATTTTTTTTTCTCGCATTCTAAATTTTTTATTTATAATATAATGATTTTGTTTGCATTCGTTTCTGTTTACGTGTTTGTGATTATTTCGATTTTATTTAATGGATAAACACGATGCAATTTATAATGGCACACAGCATGGCAGTTGCAACAATGTATTTTGATAAGGTTTTTTTTTGTTGTTGTATTGTTAGTATACTTTTAGTCTTAACAGTTGAATTAAATTGAATTAAATGAAAATATCGAAATTTAATTAGTAATTATTCTTGCAATACATTTATTCTTATGTTTTTTCTTTTACCTAATTTATATTTGTTTATTTTTATATCTTTCATACAGTTTGTCATTTTTACTTTTGTATTTATCATTTCCACTTATTGCAAAAAAATTTAATTTTTTAATTTGAAACAATGAAGACACACTAAATTTTATTTAAATTGTAGAATGATAATGTGAGTGTACACGTTTAATTCTGACATTGAATTATAGTTACTGTGGTTTTATTTTTCATTCGCCCTTCGTCATCTGCCTGTTTTTTTTTCTCTACTTATTGTTACACATTCATATTGAATTATAAGTTTTTATAGATTAATTATTTTATCATGTATCATCATCATTATCATTAACGCATTTATAAATATTTACAGCGCTTTCGTGTGCCAATTACATTTGTAATATGACAAAATTTGTCATTTTCTTTAATTTTTTTTTCTTTTTCTTTTATAAACAAATTATATATTCAAGTATAATAATTCGAATATTTATTTGTGGCTTATTTAAAAATATAACGTAACGATAACACGTAGAAATTGTTTGTTTTTTTGTTTTCTTTTCTTTCATACTTTTTCGTTCATTCTCGTTAATTTTTATCAATTTTTTTTTTCACGTGAACAATAAAAAATGCGGGGTTTAAATCCGATAAAACTACATGTAATATAATTTATTCATGTATAAAGTGTGTGTATTTTTGCTGCAAATTATTCTTAGGCTCAACGTCAGAAAAAAAATAAAGAGAAAAAAAAAATTTCTCTGACTTTTGACGTCAAGACAATGAACAATTTTCTTTTTTTTTTTTTCTTTTTTCATGTAAAGTTGATAGATTATGTATTATTTCAATTATTCACATAAAAAACACTCGTAAATACTAAACAGTCGAGTCAAAAATATAAGTTGAGACAGCCTCCATTCTCATGAGAAATACGTAATTCATCCTTTTTTTTTATTCATCTTCATTAATGTATATTTATTTTATTCATATAAATGCAATTCGTAAATTAAATTATACTCATATATCATTCAATAAATTAAAAGAGAGAATAGATTATTTTTTTCGTTTCAGAATAAAAATTCTTCAATCTAATTGTGTGTATCCTTTAACATTTTTTCAATTTATGTATGTGTTCTCTTCAATTTGTTCATACTATTACGTTTGTTTTTTATATTGCTAACACTATAAATTCTTATTTGACATTTATTTTTTTATTCGAATGCAACTACGAATAATATTAATAATAATAATAATTGTTATATAGCTCATCATTTAGTAACATAGGGCACTGAAACTCTGAATTGAATCTGATAGAATAATGATAAATGTTCATATTATTTTTAATATGTCTCAACAGCAATATCAATTCGATAAACATTGTTCAATTACATTTATTTGAACAACGAAATTACATTTACTTCGTCATTCTGTGAAATAATTATTTCATGGATTAACAATGCGGTTTTTGCTTAACAATTAATATTTTTTTCTTTCCCATCTTTTATTTTTCTTTTGCTTTATATTTTTACCTTTCAATTATTTATTTAATATTTTTGACTTATTATTGTGACATAACACGATGATATAGGCTTGATATGACGAGGGGAGGAAAGTGTGGTACATTATTTAATTTAATTAACCGCACGTGTAACAACACCGTTGTCGTATTTAGGTTTTTTTTTTTTTTATAATTAATTTATTTTTTCATTCTTTTACTTTTTATGTTTTTGTAATAATACTTTATCGCAGATTCAAATCTCATATTTCAATCTAATATTTACTACTCCAAAATTATTCTTCATACACTGCACTAAATTCCATGTCAATCAAATAATCTATATGTTTTTACGTCATTACATTTATTTGCAAAGCTATGTAATTTATTATTTATTCATTAATTATTTATTTTCTTCTCATATTGTTTTATATTATTTTGAGGAATCTTAAGACCAATATAAATCTGGTGGTCAAGCAAAAACATTGTTTAATATTTTTCATTTTGATATAATTATTTGTTTAACGTGATAGAAATGTGTTGGGGTATGTTTTGTTTATTAACTAATTTTTACCCTATCAACTTTTCAATTTATTTGAATAAACGAATCAAATTTATTTTTGCACATCGATGGATTAAATACACGATTGAATTATTTTTTCTTTTGTATTTCAAAAAATTTTTACTTTTTTTTTTTTTATTTTTTATCATTCATTTTTTATATATTTTTTTTCTTTCGAGTGAAAAGTAATATCGACGATAAATTTATTTACAAAAGGTGCTTTAGTGCCGTAGGTAGTTGGTTCTTGTCTTTAAAACTTTTGTTTATTTGTTTATATTTTTCTTAATGAGAACTTTAATTTGAGACAATGGAACCGGAGAAATATATATATATACAAAACGCGTTTAAAGCCTCGGGTAATAAAATCTGTCGAAATATCTCTTTTACAATTTCTATATCATGTCTAGTTTAATTCTACAATATTTTAATATGCTCATCTAATTATACCAGCCCATTTGAATGAATTCAATAAATGTTTTCATTAATTATTTTCAAACAATTCAATTGTTTGTTTATCCATTGAATAAATTCCATTTGATTTTTCGTTAATTCAATCGTTATATTCCTTTCCTTCTTCTAAAACATTAATTCAAACATTTTCATCAACTAAATTACCCGAGAACTTTTTTGTGACGACAGATGCGTACGAACGGTCATTATTGTCAACATGATACCTTTTTCTTAAATGCAGCACCTTTATGTCTTTTTAAAATGTCGAAATACAGTTGGATGTAGAATATATAATCGTATTTACAAGCCATAATTATTTCGTGTTTGTTTGTTTAATACACGAAAATATTCAATACGATATTTTCATTATTTCATTATTACAGAAATATTGCTTAGAATAATATTTTTCTTATGGCATAAATTAATTTCTACAAGATTTTATTCACTTCTTTCTTCATTTCCTCATTGGATTATATATTATCATTATATATCGACTATTTATTTTCAAATTATTACACTTTTTCATTATTATTTTTATTTATACAAGTACAATGACTAATTTTGGACCCATGATGAGAAATCCAAAAAGAATAAAAAATTATTTTGCAATAATAATGATAATAATATTAAATAATTTTTTTCTATCGACTTTTTATTTTCTTCTTTCCTCCAATTTTTTGTTCTACTTTTTCTTACATTTATCCCTATTTATTACTGTTCATTAAGTGATAATGTTCATGTGTGCTTTTGCTCTCTTTCATTTCCTTATCTTTGTTTGCTATTGGAGAATTAACAATAATATTTTTTCATAAATGAAAATTAGATTAAAATTATTCTTGATCTTAATCACTGGATTATATATATTTTTATGCGTTTTTGAAGTGAAAAAAAAAAGTAACAAGGATAAAACTGTATAATAGATGTAACGTTAATTGCAATTAGATTGTGTTTGAAATTTTTTTTTTCTCTCATTTGTGCCCTCATACTCTGAACATAATTTAATTATAATTAAATGGCACTTGACATTATATATAATATAATATACGTTAACGATATGTGTATAACTAAACCAAAAATAAAAAGTACATCACATTTTGTGTACTTTAATGTGTACATGTGTTTGATTTTGTTGTTTACATTCTTTGTAAATGTTTTTATAATGTTACACCATTTTTTTTTTTTTTCGTATTCTCATCTACAATCAAACCTTTTAATATTGCAAATATAAATATTTATTAAATCATGTTTAAAAACAAAAACATGAAGTAGGTAAATATGGATTGAAAAAAAAGCATTAAATATAATTATTACAGTAGAAATAAAGTATCCTTCAATGCTTCACTGGACCATCTTTCTATTAGGTTAATAACAAAGAAAAATAATTATTATTATAATTTAATAAATCAATATTTTACTATTATAATATACGATTTTGAATTTAAATAATCTCACCAGTTGCCGTTAATTTCACAATTGATATTGAGTGTCGACGCTGTTGAGTCTAATGCACTTTGAGCACTATCATCTGTGACACGACCATTTATAGAAGATATGAAATCAAGATTTTCTTCATCTATTTTAAGTGTTGGTTCAAGTATTTTTGTGAGAAGTAATGTTGATTTGGAACTCATAGATTCACTCAATTCCTCATTCTCTGACAATTCAATGCACATTCTATCCTATACTTATTACAAATCCAATATAAATTTTTTTTTTCTTTTTTATATAATTTATATAATTAAATTTCTGTACAAAATTATTTGTACTTATTATTAAAGATAAATAAAATTTGAATTACCTGTTCTTTCAATTTTTCGAGTAATTTTTCTTTGTCGGCTCTTAGTATTTTTACCTGATTGGACTGCGTTACAGTATTTTTTTCAGTAAGCTCCAATAAAGCTAAATGTGCGTCTTTTTCTGATAAAGCTGTTTTCAAAGCTTCACGTCTACATGTAATAAAATATATCATTATATATAAATTATAAATGAATGAATTGTGAAATAAATACATGTGATTTTGTTTTTATTTTGAGTGTAAAAAATAATTTGGATTACTTTAATTGATGGAGTTCTTTCAATTGTGTTGTTCGTTCGATTGATAATCGTTTTAATTTTTTCTCACATTTTGACAATTCAGATAATAGTGGTCGACATGTGAGGCATTTTAATACAGAAGCTGATTGCAATGACATTATCCTCTGCTCCAGTTTTCCAATCTAAATAAATATTATTAACATTAAATGAAGTAATGAACGGTTGAAATTAATTTTAAAAGAAATAATAATTAATAATTAATATACAGTGACTGACAAAAGTCCTTGGAAATTTATTTTATCATTTTATAATCATTTTTGAATTTTGCCAGGCACTGTATAAATATTTTATTTAAATATTTTTTTACCTTGTCAATTGCATATTTTTTGGCTTTTTCTGCTAATTTGAATTTTCTTTCACACTCGGTGTTGATTAAAATGCTTGCTTTGAGTGCCTCTTTTAATTCTTCATTCTTTAATTTTTCATTTTCAATATCTTTGTTAATTTGCTGTTCACATTCCTCCTTATTCTTAATGATATTTAATAATTCTTCAATTTGTTCCAAGTCAATTCTTTCAGTAAATGCACGTTCTAATGAATCAATTTCATCCTCAAGTTGTTGAATTTTTTCATCTCTAACTTTGATTTCTTCTTTTAATACACCAATATCTTCAGCTTCATAATCATTTATTTCTTTTTCCATATTTTTCATTTTATTCATCATTTTTTCAACTTTATCTTGCCATTCAATTACTTCTTGTTCGTAATTTTGAATTCTATTGTCTTTTTCAGATATTGCATGCTCCATTTGTTTCATTTTTTGTTTTTTTTCCTGTAATTCACATTTGATAGACTTTAAATTATTTTCCTCAAATTCAACATTTTTTAAAGCCTCACAATTAACATTTATAATATTTTTCGGAGGTTCATGTCTCATAATTTCTTTCTCTAATTCATCAATTTTCGTTTGCAATTGACTGATTCGTTCTTCACGATCTTGCAATATTTGTTTCAATGCATCGACATTGTGACTTTTAACGTACTCTTCTAACTGTGTCACCATTTTTTCCAACTCAATTATTCTTGTTTTTTCAATTCTCACATTACCATTACGTTCAATCCAATCCTCTAATTCACGAATTCGACGATCACTAAAATCAACTTGACATTTAAGATTATGCAATTCTTTAATATCAGGATTTTCTTGAAGAAAATCTTCAAATTCAGCAATAGTATTTTCCAATTTCCGTATTTTTGATGTTTTCTTTTGTATTATATTTTTCAATTCCAATATACCCTTTGTATCCGCATGTTCCTTGAGAAAATTTTCTATTGACATAACCTCACTTTCAAGTTCACGTATTTTCGTGTCCTTTATCACTAATTCACGCTTCCACACTTCTATGCTGCTGTGATGAATTCCATTTGTGACTACATCCACATTATTTTGGCTTGCATTCTGCGTATTCAAGCATGTATGTTTATACAAAATTGTTTATTGAAAGAAAAGAGATTTTAAAGTAGATGAAAATTAGTGATGAAATATTATAACAAGCAAATACAACGTAATTAGCAAACACATGTTAATTTTTAATTTGATGACTGGATGTTATTCATGAAAATTCCTTTAATTCTTTTCTTCTCATTAATATTCATTTCATTTATAATTATTTTGTTTCCACTCTGCTCTATTTATGTTTGTAATTTTATTCATAATTATTTATGGTCGAGTTTAATATTTTATCGTTAAATTATTCATTTACACAATCAATTTTTGCATTATTCATTCATTATTATATGTATTTGTATTTTATATATACATACAGGCATACATATAAATAATATATATGCATGTACATAGATATAAGTGTGCATGAATGTAAATAGTTTATTTATTTAATTTATTCTTTTTCATTTTTTCCCCATTTTCACTTTTTCAATATTTAATAGTTATTTTATATTTATTATTGATTTAGCATTCAAATAATCAGATAATTATGAATTAATAGTCTAATATTAAGTGTTTATTATTATCACTATTCATAATTTTTTTTTTGTTAGTAATACGTCAACAATGGTTGTAATACAACTCGCAACATAATTAATAACATTTTATTTTTTTCAATTTCTTTTAGCCGTTTTGTTGAAATATTTATTTCATATTTTATTTTCATTATTAAAACAAATAATTATTATTATTATTAGTTCTTTTTTTCATTTTAATGAATTATTCTTTCTTTTCGCTTTATTTTTGTTAATAATTACATACAACTTGCAAAATTGCACTCAAAAAAGTGGAAAATGCTGAAGAGTTATTGCTTTGATAAAACAACGATTTAGAAGAAGCTTTTTAAGAATCCGGCGGGTCCCGCCTGAATAATTGACAAGAAAACAGAATACAATCCACCACGAGACAGCAATAAATAAATATTATGTATTGCAGTGTGTATGTGTGTATAGTTAAAAATCCATGGATAGCGTGAAAATGGAAATATAATTATTATTACTTCCAAAACATACATGTTAGTACATATATTATATAAAAGAAAAGAAAAAAAAAAAAAAGTTTTTACTGACCTCTTGTTGTTGTGCAGTTGTTGCTTGTTTTAATTTTGCTTGTGCATTTTTAAGAGCCCTAAAATTATCAAATAATTATAGAAATTAACAAATAGAATAAAATTAATTTAAAATAACAAAATATAAATTTAATTACGATTTATATAACTCAATAAATAATAAACAACAACGAACGTACTCTTGAAGTTCACGAATTTGTTTTTCCTTTGAGTTTTGTTCTTCTTGCGTCATTTGAACGAGTTGAAGTAATCTTTCGGTTTCCGCAGAACTTCTTCCCGCCTCCTCTTTCGCTTTTTCCAATTCTCTTTCTGCATTTTCCAATGTTTTTTGCATCTCTGCCAATCTTTTGTCTGGTGATCCACCGCTCTATAATAAAAACCAAATGACAAACATAAATAAAATTTAAAAAATTAAAATATTTTTATACTTGTACTAATTTATATTTCTTCAATAAATTATCTGGCGTATTTTCGAACAATCTCATAAATGAAAATTAAATATTCATAAACTTTTATATTTTACCTTTTGAAGTTGTTGTTCTAACTGGTCCATTTTTGCCTTTCGCTTCTTCAAATCTTGATCGAGATTCTGTAACATCCTCTCCTTCTCTTCAGCTGCTCTAATTCTACTCTCTGACATTCTCGCACGTTCCTCTATATGTTTCCTCTGCTCCTCCAGTTGACGTCGTTGTTCATCGAGTTGTTTACGCTCTTGATTAGTGTCGACGCCAGGTTTCGCTGCGCCAGCTTGTAGTTTCTTGTTCGCCTCGTGTAGATCGACCTGAGATTGTATCAAAAAAAAAAATAATGCACACCATTAATAATTTGCGCTTTTTCATATCAATAACTACAACGATCTATATTAATCTACACAAATACAATAGTAGAAAATCGATCATATATTCATTAACAAACAAAACGGAAAATGAATCAATTTAAATAAATATATGAATTATCGAGTTTAAAGAAATCAAAACAATCTTAAACATTAATAAATCGCCAATAATAACAACAACAATATTATAAATAAAATAATGTATGAAATTGATTTACATTGATGTATCAATTAAATTATTAAAAAGACGAATCAACTAAATATAACGAAGAAATCATACATACACATACATTAAATAATTTTACAACAATTTATAACGTAATAATAATAACTACTTAAGCTACATTCCGAGTGAGAAATGAAAGTAATAATATTAAAAATATATTTATTAATATCTCTAAATTATTTTTCATTGTTTAACTTTCATTTCTCAATTGTACGCAATAAGTGGTAAAATAAATAATTGCAATTTTCGAAAATACAAAAGACTTGAAATATATAAATATATGTATATATTACATAATAATATATATGAAGGTGAAATAAAAAAAAAAAAGAGAATATAAAAGTTAAATAAATATGAATGTATATACGTCATTTCATAAAAATACGTTGCATGCTATAACAAATAATCAAAAAAGAATAAGAGTATTTGATAAATTGACGAAAAACATTATTGCGATAACGGCGATGAAAAGCGACGATGTGACACTCGTTAACGATGATATAACACATATAATTCGTTAACCCAGAAGAACAATGACAGACCTCGCATTCAAGTCACAACTGTAATTTGTCACTTTTCTTCCTGGCTTACGACATGTACATATATTTAATATGTAACCATATGTATTATAAATATGTACATACATAGAAACATATACAATAATACAATGAATTTACATTAGTGTGTGAGGGATCGAGACAGAGAAGAAGGCAAGACGTAAAAGTGTGCAGGCGCGTGTGCAATCGAGATGATGAAAAATATCGAATATATGACATTTTTTTTTTTTGCGTGAGTGTAAATATATTTTTTTAATTATGATTTGCCGACGATTAAAAAATGGCAGGCGATGATTGAACAGTGAGAGACGTTTATTAATATGGCGCAGAGATCATATATAAATATATATATATATGATCAGGGATTTTGCAGGCCAGGCAGTTGTTGTTGCTCCTAACCTGATTTTTCTCGAGTTCTTGAACAAGCATCTCAAGCTGAGCCTGAAAGCGTTCACGCTCGATTGTTGCCTGTTTTATTTCCTCCTGTGCACGCTCCAACTCCTTGCGCAGTTTGACCGCTTCCCCAGCGCCATTTTGTTGCGGTTGTTGCTGCTGCTGATGTTGTTGTTGCTGTAAATGAACTTGCATCTGTTGTATTTGTTGTTGTTGTGCGTGTAATTGTCGTTCAGATGCTTGAATTCTTTTTTGTGAATCATTAAATTGTCGTTCAGCGGTGTCGGCGCGTTGTTTTTCCGTTTCGCATAATTTTCGCCACTGTTCAACTTGCGCTTCACTTGCCGATGATGCGCCTGCAGATGCCATTTGCATTTGTAATTCTTGAATACGTTTTTCCGCTTGATCGGCGCGTTGTCGTTCCTTTGTTTGTTGTTGCGTGAGAGTTTGAATTTGTTGAGTGAGTCGATGAACTTCGCGCATTTGTGCCTCAAGTGTTTCTTTTGTTGCACGATCTGGCGCCTGTTGCTGTTGTTGTTGTTGCATACGCCTGACCTCTTCGCGTTGTCGTTCTAATTCTGCTTCGCTAGTATTAAGCTCCTGTTGGAAGTTCATCAGCATATCTTGTGATTTTTCTAATTGTATTACCAATTGATCACGTTCAACTTGCAATTGTTTAGCTTCAGCCTCCAATTTTTCGCGCATTTTTTCAATTTTCTCTGAATGCTTTTCACGATTCTCCAATATTGCTGCCATTTTATCACGTTCACGTAATGTCATTTGTAGATCATGTTGAAGTTTTGATAATTCTTCATTACCAATAACTTGTTGTTGCTGCTGTATACGTCTAAATTCTTGTCTTAATGTATCTCTCTCCTCGCGCATTGTTGACAATTCATTGACAATACGTTCATATTCTTTTTTAGCATTTTCCGCCTGCTCTTGATGTTTATTCATTAACATTTGTGATTTTTCCAATTCTTTTGCCAATCTACCGGCTTCAAGCTCTACCTGATCTCTTGCAACAATAGCTTTATCCAAACTAGCGCGCAATCTCTCAACTTCAATGCTCGCACTTTCCGATCGTGTTTTACCTTCTGTCTGCATCAATCGCTCCAATCGTACAATTTCAACACGTAATTTTTCATTATCAGCCTCAAGTGCATCTGCTTTAGTTTTCAATTTATCATGACGATCACGTATTTTTTCCGCTTCAATTCGCGCACGTTCAATTTCCGATCTAGATCTATCCTGATTAGCATTTGCTTTACCAGCATCCTCTCGCGCCCTATCCAATTGCAATTGAGTCTCATGTAATTTAGCTTCAAGCTCAGAGCACGCAGTTTGCGTACGTTTTAATTCAGATTCACGCATTTCGAGCCTCTCCCTCACTTTATCAAGATCTTGCTGCAATCTACTACCCTCGCTCTGCCATTTTTCTTGCTCGAACTGGTATTTACCTCGTACACCTTCAGCACGCTCCAAATCGGCGCGTAATCTTGAGGCATCCTGTTCCGCTTTCCTAGCACGATCCAATTCCGCTAATGCCTTGTCCAATCGATCCCGTAATCGTTCCACATCCAATTTAGCACGTTCATGCTCCTCCTTTTGTCGCTCTTGATTCTCTTGATACTTTCCAAAACGTGATGCGTAACGTTCACATTCTTCACGTGCACTTTCAGCCTCCGCACGCAATCGTTCAGCTTCAGCTTGTGATTTACGGACTTCTGCCTGTTGACGATCGTGTTTCTCATATAATTTTTCAATTTCCATTTGCATACGCTGCAATTCTTCTTGTGATTTTTCTGTTGCACCTTGTGCTTTATTTAATTGTGAATGGGCACGCTCTAATTCAAAACTAATTCGTTCATTATCAGCTACAAGCTTTTCACGTTCATTTTGTAAACGTCGTAATTCAATTTGTGATTTTTCATAACGTTCACGTACCATTTCTAAATCAACTGATAAACGATCGAGATCTTCTTTTGATTTTTCTTCATTTTCTTTTGTTCTACCTAATTGTAATGCCGCACGATCATACATTTCTTGCACTCGTGCCAATTCCTCTTGCGCTTTACGCGCTTCTTCACGACTTTTTGTCGCTAAATGTTGATTTTTTTCTGATTCAAGCTCCAAACGATCTTTTTCAGCTTCCATCACTTCGATTTTATTTTGTAAACGATAAACTTCGCTTTGTGCTCTGAAAAAAATAAATAAATATTCATATTACTTATACTATTCCATAATTCTTATTTTATTCAATTTTAAAATTGTTATATATATAATTTTTGTATTTTTACCTATCGAATTTTCCAAGGTGTTTTTCAAATTCTTTGCTGGTATTTTCACGCTCTTCAATGGCTTTTGACAAAGCATATTGTGCTTTGTCGAGTTTCTCCTTGAGAATTTCAATTTCTGTAATGGCATCATCGCGTTCCAACTGCAACAAATTAATATAATAACCAAAACATTTTTAAAAATTCATCAACATACTTTTATTTAATTGAGATGATTAAATTTAGTTGGATGACTTACAGTCAACTTTTGATGAGAATTGTGCGCCTTTTCCCAGCGTTCTTTAACCAAGTCCAATTCAGAGAGTGCATTTTCTTTATCTCTCTGAAGTTTTGATATTTCTTCTTGACAATTGTCACGCTCTTTCTGCAGTCTCTGCACAATCATCTATATGATGAAATATTAATTAAACAAACTCCAATTATAAAGTAACAATAAATGTTATACATTATAATTAATTAATTAATTAAAATTGAATCGCATTGGCGTACCTGTGCTTTTTCATATTTATCCTGCAAACGATCAACTTCCAATTGAATTGCTTCTCGTTCTTTTTGCATCCTTGACGATTGTCCCAGAGCTTTATCCAATTGACTTTGTAAATTATCAAAATCATAATTTTGTTTCTCCTTCTCCATTTGCATCTAAAATATAACAATAAATAACACATTTATTCGATAATTAAAAACTTTAAAAAAAGAAAAAAATACAATACTTACGCGACGAATTTCCGTTTGTGATTTTTCCAAACGCTCTTGAAGTTTATCCGCTTCACTTTGTGTTTTATCAAGCATATTTTGTAAACGTTCTTGTTGCAATTGTGCCTTGCCAAGTGTCGCCTGAGTGCGTTCAAGTTCTTCTTGAGCTTTTTCCAATTCACCAACTGCTTTATCTCGCTCTGAGTGCAATCGTGCAACCGTTGCTTGCGCCCGATCATATTCATCTCGCAAACTTTCTTGTTCACCCTGGGCATTCTCCAAACGTGCCTTTAACCTATAAACCTCACCCTGACTCTTTTCAACCTGCAAAAATAATTGCCAAATAATATTTGATTAAATTAAATTCAGATCCTATCAATAATCAAAATTATTTGTAATATAACATTTATTTTTTATTTTTACCTTCTCCTGTAATGCTGAAGCTTCAGCGCGTGCACGTTCATTATCCGCTTGGGTAACACGCAATTCAGCTTGTGCTCTTCTAAGCTCAGTCGCAGCTTTTTCAGCACGTTCTTGAACCCTATCCATTTCTTGCGATGAATTTAATGTACCTCTACCAAATGTACTTGATGATTTTTCAACATCATGACGTAAACGTTCATTCTCTAATTCAAGTCTAGTGAGTCGTTGTTTAGCTGCTTCCCAATCGGCTCCACTACGTCCAACCTCAGACGCAGCTTTGTCCAATTCAGCTTTACTTTTACCCAACTCTGATTGCGAACTCTCTAATTTAGCTTCCAAGCGATCTTTTTCTGCTTGTGCTCGCTCTAGACGTGCACCAAGTTTCTCCACCTTGTTATAAATTGCAAATAATTATTTTCAATAAATTGAAATATCAAGTCAAATCACAAACAAATAATTTATAATTTTTTTTTTTTGTTATATCCTACCTCAGATTCAAGTGCGTGTATTTTCATTTTATATTCAGCAAGTTCGCGTTCATGTAATTCTCTCTCTTCTTGTTTTTCTTGCTCAGCACGATCACGTTGCTCTCTTAATTGTGCCATTTGCTTTTCCTTATCCCCAATGGCCTCCTCCAAGCTGCTTAATGCACCCTCGCTACTGCAATGGTGTGCCTGCATCGCTGTTAGACGTGCACGTGCCATGTCCACCTGATTATCCTTCTCTTTCAACAAATCCTCGAGATTTTCAATCTGCATTGATCAGAGTTTAAAAAGAAAAAAAAAATCACAATTCAATATAAATTCAATGAAAATTGAAATTTGTTAATCAAACCATTGATAATTTTTCTATCATTTCTTCTGGGAATTATTAGTATATCTTGTTTAGTATTGCATAATAAATGTTTGTTTGAAATATAAATGAATAAAAAGAAATTAAAAGCATAAATGTCTACTTACTTTTCCCATGATGCACATTTATTTTATTCCATAAAATTTTTTTCTCTTTCTTTTTATTTATGAGTATAAATTTACACGCACAGAATATTTATGCTCAGTCATAATTTATATATAAATGCAAATGAAACTTAAGAAAAAAAAAAAAATAATGCAAACAACAAAATATTTATCAACTTTATTAACTTCCAATAAAAATAAAAAAACAAATAAATAATTATATCAATAAATATATGTGAAATAACAAATAATAATTATACTCTAAAATAAATTTAAAATAATAATTAAAATAATATTACAATCTATGTATAAATCTAATGGAAATTATATTCGAAAAGCTTACAATAAATTATATAATTTTTCATACAATTAAATTCATTACTCGAAATAATTATTTATTCTAATAAATACAAGCATTCAATCTCACATTCATTCCATGTATAAAATTAAAAATCTACAGTTTCTTAAACAATAAGTATAATGTGTCGTAATAAACAAATAATAAAATATGCTATAACATATTATTTAAATAAATATTATATATTACTTACTTTTCGTTGAAGAACATTGATTTTACGATCCTTAATATCCATATGATCCTTTAATTCAGTCAACTCTGTATTCATTCGATTTCGTTCTTGTTGCACTTGAAGTACACCTTGAGTTTTTTTCTCAATCATACGATTTTTTTCTTCCAATCGTTGACGCATTTCCTCGACCTGCATGTAAAAAATCAAAAATATAATATTCCTTATATGTATAATCTACAAATTTATTTTAAGATTAATCATTAAATACATATGGAAAAGATATATTAAATGATGAAAGAAAAATGAAAAAAGTAGGGATATGATTGCAAAAGGATATTCAAGGATGACGCACGTATGCGACCTAGTTTTCAACCACCATTTGACCTGATTTTCATCATCTAACGTCAATTTCTCATGGTCTTGTTTGTGAATGTCGCATTGAGACTATTATATGCCACAAGTTGAAAATCGATTTTTCGTAGATTAATATTAAAAGATGAGCTCTGTTATTGAAGATAAAAACTAAAATTGAATCATTCAAGCAATCATCCATTTAATATATCTTTCAAATAATTTTAAAAAATATACTGCTGTTTGAAAGAATTATTTGAAAATTTGTATCGTTTTAAAATACAATGCTTTTACATCAGATATTATTGTATCTATTGTATTGTATTGTATTGTAAAACTATAATGGCTTTTCCCTAGAGATAAATAAAAGTAGTGAAGATAGTGCTTACGTCAGCCTGTAACATGTTGTAATGCTCCTCTTTGGCGCAAAGTGATTCTTTCAGTACTGCAATGTGTCTCTGATAATCCTGATGTTGTTCCTCAAGTGTTTTCATTTTTGCTGACATTCCAAGTATCTCCTGATCTCTGCGCTGCACTTCCGTTCTGAGTTCGTCCAACTGTTAAAATATTCGTCGTTCGCAACAACAACAAATAAAAGAAAAATAAAAAAGTTAAATCAGTTTTTATTAATTTATATTTCTATTCTTTTATATTTTCAAGCCTTGTACCAACTATTGTAACACAATATTGGATGGCGTTTGTTTATTAATTTATTTATCAACTTTGTTTTGGCATTCTTTTGGTCTCCATTGTGTGTATTATATTCGCTAATGTTCGAGTATGAATTTAAATTAGGAAATTGGAATTTATTACTGCTGAGATAAACTTTGTATTTTTTTTTTTTTTTTTTACTTTGGAATTAATTTACGATTTATAAAATTCAGTTTCATACTCGGACAAAAGCTGTTTTGTTGCATGCAGTGGTAGATCATTAACCACATGAACAGAGTGTATATGTATATATATCTTCTATAATGTTTAATACAGTGTAAAATGATTAATGATGATATATAATGCACAATGCAGAAAATTCAAAAATATTAATATCAATTTTTTTTCTTCATTATTCACTATTGAAAAATTCACTCTAATTAAATTTCAACCACTTTTATATAAATATTGCAATCAATTATATTTCAATATTTATATATTAAATATTTATATTTTATGTATGAAAATTACACAATAATTAAATACCTACTTTAATATTTATCATTTCAAATATAAACATGTGT
This sequence comes from Microctonus hyperodae, assembly GCA_030347285.1. Taxonomy (NCBI): domain Eukaryota; kingdom Metazoa; phylum Arthropoda; class Insecta; order Hymenoptera; family Braconidae; genus Microctonus; species Microctonus hyperodae. The sequence goes on along the minus strand of JAQQBR010001833.1, from coordinate 2,348,087 downwards.
GTATTGTACATATGTATATTTATTTATAATTCTACTTTTTGTTGCATTTTATAGCGCATGGGTTCCGACGTGATATTTCAATGCTCATTATAGTCCAGAATTAATTTTAATTACAAGTGGACAAAAATTTATTTAGCGTTGTTATCTCACGACGAAAAAGCAAGTGTATTATATTTAAAATTATATTTAAATTTATTTATTCAACTAGAACTAAAACTAACGACTATAATACGAGCGTGTCGACAATGTATAAATTTAAATTTAATAATTAATAATACATTACACAACATGAATAAAAAATAATTGTAATTAAAAAATGTTTTACATTTTATTCACAAAGCATTTTTTTTTTTTTTT
>JAQQBR010001833.1:2278096-2327305 GCA_030347285.1 Microctonus hyperodae | reverse complement strand
TATATTGCTAAATATTTTTTGCTCTACAAAATCAAAAACCACAATAAATATTCATCCATATAATTGTATATTACATGCTCAGAATATAACATTGTGCGTTATGAGGGAAAATAGTTTGATAATTTTTCTTTCTTTTTGTTCTCGAGGAATTTCCTCAGAGATCGATAACTCAATGGCTTCCGGTAGTGCAAAAGGGCGAGACACGAAGAGAGAGAGAATAACTTAGAAGTGAAATAAAAATACTTTTACCAGGAATAAATTATTTCTTTGTATTACTGCATATACGTATTTGAATCTCTGCCATGTCTTCAATTTCGTCACATTTAAATGCTCAATTTTTTTAACAAGTTGAATTTCACACCCTAACATCAAAGACAATTTCCTGGTTGTTTGCTTTATCATGCTGATTATTATCTTTCTTCAAACTACCAGACATTATTTCTTCATTACATTTCTTCTTTATATTTTTACAAAACAAATCCTAATCCGAATGGTGTCGACCCGTGAAACAATGCATCGTGAAACCCCTCAATATTTTTTATTAGCCAAAAAAAGAAATTATATATTGATGATAAAAGTGAATGAATGAACTGATGCTTGTAAAGGGTTTGTTCCGCATGTGCTGGCACGTGATTTTTCCCATTTTTTTATATACTTTCCACCGTTTATCCCTCTCTTCTCTTGCTGTTCAGTCATCTCACCTAACATTTGTCAATGTGTATACCTATCCTTACTCTCATTCTATATCGACACACGTTCAATCATTGTCCCTCCCACTATATTCGTTAGTTATATACATATATCTGTACATATCCGATGGTGGCCGATGTCCCGGCGTACGACGTAGCAATCAATGAAGCTACGAGTCACCGAACAGTACCGTAATAGTAGATAAGGCGGTTTGCCCAGAGTTATCACAAAAATATAGTTATTATTCATATTATTCTCATCATCATCATCATTTATATATAGATATATAACGTTATATGCAAGAAAAAAAGAGATATATCTTATTTTATATTTTTATTCCTAATCACAATTATCTCATATTGCCAATTAATTTAATAACATTAGCGCATTTTTATTTTTTATACAGACTATTTCATTATCAAAGCATTTTTAATTATAAAACTCCTTAATCAGTTGTTCATCATTCTGTATTTGATTATTCTGAGGACTTTAATATATAATTTTCAACATTGAAGAAAAAAAAATAGTCTGACAATTTTATCTAAACTGTTTGTATGTTTTATAACTGTATTTTTGATTTATCAATTTCATCTATTTCGTCAATTATAAGACAGGTCATTTTCCATTTTGTCATTGGCGAAAATCACCTTTTATTTACACAATAACTAATAAAAAATATATCATAGAATGTGCAAGTGCTGCTTCCTATATGCTATTGATATACTATTTCGAATTGATAAAGTTAACCTTTGACCTATCCACAATTGATATGTCACTCAAATATATATATTTACAAGCAGTTAACTTAGGATTATTTGCCGGTCGATGTTATCATCATTTATTCATTTTTTTTTCTCTAAAGTAAATCCCACAGTCCAATGAGATAACACACGAATGTATATCAATGTAAATAGGCAGAATAACAATAATATTGTCAGTTGGCGATGTGTCTTTGTATATGACGGATACAAAGTAATTTCAATAATCTTCTCGTATTCTACCAATCATATAAAAAATTATATATCGTGTATGTAAAATGTATTTTCATCGTGAAATTTTGTCACGATGTTTTTTCATATTTTTTTTCTGCATGAGATATTCATCTGGGAATTCATTTCATGCTGATGCTGGACCATGGATTATTCCTACACAAGGTGAACCGTGGCCCATGCCAGCTAATCGTACACAACATGATTCATTTATGTTTGTGCGACCTGGCGACTTTGAAATTGAAGTGAGTTAATAGAAGAAATAATAAAGAAATGATTTAATATGAATATTATTTGTTTACTATTGACATTATTTTAAATGAACATTAATTTAATTTCAGGTGAATAACAGTTGCGAAATTCTCAGGGATGCTAAATTCAGATATAAATCAATCATATTAACTGAAGCACGAATCAGTCGTAAAACTATAGAACGACACCGACGAATATATAATCGTAATGATCCACTATACAATGGTATGTTGAACATTCTTCGTGTTCATATTGAGCCTAATGGATGTGAGCTATTTCCATATCTTCATATGGATGAATCGTGTAAGTTGTTTATTTTTTTAGAATTTGAAAATTTAATTTAAGATGAATAATCAATAAACAAAATTTTTATATATTTATATTGTGATTTTTAATTTTGATTAGATGAATTAACGATTGTGAATGGTGAAGCAAAACTCGATGCATCCACAGTATGGGGTGCACTTCGTGGCCTTGAGACATTTTCTCAATTACTGATACCTTCTGGATTAAACGTAACTATATTTACAAAAAATAATAATTAAAGATATAAAAATGACATAGTGAATAATTTTTATTTTTTGTTTTTTAGTTGGTTGTAAAAAATCAAAAGATAATCGATAATCCCAAATTATCTCATAGAGGATTATTATTGGACACATCACGACATTTTATTCCAGTTAAAGATATTCTATTAACACTTGATGCCATGTCGTATAATAAACTTAATGTTTTTCATTGGCATATTATTGATGATAATAGTTTTCCATATGAGAGCAAAATTTTCCCTGAATTATCAGCAAAAGGTGCATGGCATCCGTCCATGGTATATACGTCCGATGACATCAAAGAAGTAATTGAATATGCAACAAATCGTGGAATTCGTGTTATGCCTGAATTTGATACACCAGGACACGTTGCATCATGGGGCCTTTCGCATCCAGAGTTATTGACAACATGTTTTGGTAGAATAAAATAATGTTTAATTAATAACAATTCGAATATAATATGAAAAATCATCATTTGTTTGCAGATTCTTCAGGTAAACCTGATGGTCGTTTGGGCCCATTAAATCCAGCGAATCATAATATATGGCCGTTTCTTTGGTCATTTTTAACTGAAGCCATGACACTATTCCATGACAAGTACATTCATTTAGGCGGAGATGAAGTGCCTTTTGATTGTTGGGAAAGTAATCCCGAAATTATTCATTACATGGAAGAGAATGGAATGGCGAAGAATTTCACACGTCTTGAAAGTGCTTATATTACGGAATTATTGAAAATTCCAGCGAGTAAAAATATCAGCTCTATTGTTTGGCAAGAAGTAATTTTTAATTATTATGTTTTAAAAAAAAATTTTTTTTTCAAATTAATTTTATATAATTAATTTGTCTTCAAGGTATTTGACAATGGAGTTGAATTGACACCCGAGACAGTGGTACATGTATGGACTGGCGATTGGTCAGAAAAATTATCCAGAGTTACCAAAGCTGGACATCGAGCTTTATTATCAGCTTGCTGGTATCTTGACCATATAGCTGGCGGTGGGGATTGGAAAAAGTTTTATCTATGTGATCCACTTGATTTCAATGGATCTGATGATGTTACGCAATTGATGATAGGTGGTGAAGCTTGTATGTGGTCTGAATTTGTTGATCGGTAAATTATTCAAATCCTCCTTCAATTTAATATTAAATTATCATGGGTGTTTATGATATAAACATCAATATCATCTCCATTTTTTTATCCCTCTCTCTATTAGGAATAATTTGCATTCGAGAATTTGGCCGCGAGCGAGTGCAGCTGCAGAACGCTTATGGAGTTATAAAAGTAATCTTCATGATGCTGCTCAACGCCTTGAAGAGCATGCATGTCGTATGAATCGGCGATCTATACCTGCTCAGCCACCTAATGGACCTGATTTCTGTGTGATTTAATTCTAATACATCTTATCAAATTATTCTAAAAGCGGGAGTAATTAATCTGCTTGATATATGTATATTTTTGGAGAATTATCTTTGGCAATAAATTGTTCTTCAATCTTAACCTGTATGAAGAATTATGTAATAAAAATAATACAGCTGGAGTAATCTATCTGTAAATCATTCAATCACTCAATCTCGCAGTTAATATTTTTGATTTGTTTAATAAATTTGTGGATTTAATTGATTTCTTTATCTAAATCCAATACAGATAATCTGTCAAATCTGCAATTAATTCCAAATTTTAAGCATAACATACCGAAGATAATATTGATTAACAAATAGAACAATGAATGATTATTATTACATATCAACATGATTATAAGAATAGTTCCATATATTTTTTTCTTTACATTACTCAAAAAATAATTGTTTCATTTTTTATTACTATGACAACGTAAACTGTCATCATGCTAGAAATTTACTTTAATTCTCCGGTGTAATAAACTTATTTTATAATTTCAGTACTTTTACTATATCAATTAGCCCAAAATCAATGCATGCATATCACGATGACTGAATAATTATTTTAATTTTAAATCAATTTAATTAAATCAACTCTTCATTCAATATAATAATCAAACAATGGAAAAAAGGTAAAATATATAACCACACTTTATTCTGCAATATATAACTAAATTCACTTACAACACAATTTTGTATTCATTACTTTTTATATTTATATTCAAGAAAATTAATGTTGGATATAAATGGTGGACAAAAATTTTCCTTCAGACATCCAACAATTATTGACACTCAACCTAAATCCAATCACATTGTCCGCAATATAGGCAAATCAATGCTTAAAGTTAAATTTACGTCAAATAATAATTCATCAGATTCCCGTTCAATTTCATCGTCAAGATTGAAGAGTTTCCCAGCAGAGGAAATGCGAAAATTATACAAATCACCAAGACCAAATGTCTTTCCATTTCCTACCGCTATTAATGCTTGTCAATCACAAACTCCAACATCAGGAAATAATAAAAATAGTGGTCAAGGTGACAGTATTCTTCCACAATCAACATTGCCACAAATAATTTCACACCATCATAATAAAACATTAAGTCAACATCACTTAACGCATCCAATGTCGAATCAGATTCAACGCTCTGAAATTTTAACAAAGTCAAATTCTCATCATCCATCAACGGAGGATCGACAAACTCATCGACCCTTTGTTCCTAATACACCTCGGCATTCAAAACAAAAAAAACCTCAAACAACTCTAAATAGCCCAACTATTACATCTGTTAATGAGGATAATTTTGATAAAGATGAAATATCACTAGACGAGGCTAATATACAATCCAAAAGTGAATCTAATAATTTAAATAAGACTTCCAATCTATCACAATATGAAGAGCAATCGGTTGGAGGTAGAAATGCTGCTATTTATCGACAGATACATCTCTCTCAGGTAAGACATCCAACAACAGCAAACTATACAATGTCTGAATCACAAATCTTAAATCAATCTCATCAAAATCCTGAATTTCATTATCAATTTCAACAACAGAAACCATCAGGAGCTGCGTGGACTCAATCAATGATCGCTAAAAATCCCGAACTTTATTACAGCTGTCAATATACAAAAAAAAAATTAGGAAATAATCAACGTTCAATTAATTCATCATCTGTACAGCAATATCAACCGGATTATCCACCTCGGCGATCAAAAAATACTCAGAAAGATGAAAATAAAAATCTTACATTTACACCAGCGATGATTCGTGATCAGGAGTTATTGGTGACAACAATGGGACAGCAAGGAATAAGTGAAGAAATTATGAAACGACAATTTGATGCTTTACTTACTGAACAGCGGCGACATTTGATGTATCAACAACAATTTGAGATGCCTGAGGAAAATAAGGAGGAATCTGATGAGGTGGGAATTCCTATTCGAAGAAGAATAAGCAAGTTTAATAATGAAGAAAAACCTGAATGGATGATGCGGATTACTCCACCAAGGATTCCATATGCATTAATTGAGAAGATGGAGAATGAATCGACGAAAGAAAGGAAAAAGTCTGTGAGATTTGATGGAAATTTTAATGAAAAACAGCAGCAAACACAACAACAAATGCAACAAAAGCAAGAATGTACTTATTTAGAAAATAATCAAAAATGCGGAACGTCTTTTCATAATATTTATCAACAACAGCCACTATTAATTCATAATATTGGACATCACTGTGAAAATTTATATTGTCAAACACATGGTAATTCTATATCATATGCAACGCAACAGACCCAGAATAATGTTGATGGAATGACAATGTATAAACATCAGATGAAAAATGGATTGCAAGATATAGAGATGGTGGAAAAAACAATGGAGGAGTTGCAAAACGTTCCAGATTGCAAAGGTTTTGAGCATCTCATAAATCTAAATAAAACAAACCAACACGTGCAATTAAATGGAGTTCAAGATGACGTCGATTCCTCCAAGCATAATTTACTGTATCGACCAACGTCTGAAGATATAAAAGATGAGATGAAAAAAGGAGTATCATCAAATGATTTAGTAAATAAAAGAAATTCACATAATCCATCGACATCGCTAATGGGACAGTTAAGAAATTACGATCTATCTAATTCAGAGTATCCAAAAAGGAAAGTCTATGATAGTCAGATACATGAGAATACGCAAATGCCTGAACCACATCTTGAAGCACGAATCATTGGTGGTATTAAATATATTGCTAGAAAAATAGATAATATATCGTACTCAGATGCACCTGAAGTTTCGATAGGGAGCAAATTTCCAATTCAATCTCTTGCTCTTCATTGAATTTATGAATAAACCATTTTACAAAATACTTTTTTATACGTGTGTATTTCTTCATTTGTTTTTTTATTTTTGGAAGAGCAATATAAAATTTTAGACACTATTGATGATAATAACACATAATAATCAAACTAAAGAAAAATATTCAAAAAACATTTTGGAATTTTCTAGAATTTGATGAAATTAAGAAAATCGGAGAAATATATTATAACAATTTCTCAAAGTGTTCAAAATTTTAAATTGCAATGGACAAATCCTGATAATTATTCATTAATGAAGTGATAAAATATTATCTGAACGATTTAAAATTAACACATTTCGAGTGTAGACACATTTTTCCATTTCCGCATTCCGTACCATCAGCCGCTTCGTATCCAAAATAATACTGGTCTTCTTCATTGTTTGAATCACGACAAATGAGTTTCTTACAAATCGAAGCATCAATCTTGTATGCTCCCGAATATCTTAATTTTTTACACTGTTGATTAGCGTTCATAATCCTTCCTGGTAAATACGTTGGCAGTTTTGTGCCACGTTCAGGATCAGTTGCAAGACAATATGATTTGTATATATCTCTAAACGATATAAAAAATATAACAACCTCATTAACAATTTAAATAATCTGAAGATGATAATAATACGAAATTTTTTAAAATGAATATAAAAAATGCTTACCCATAAAAATTTTCAAACGATCTCAATTGATTATTGCTCCAATCCGATGATGTAATAACATCTGGGACGTCTGCGAAGATATATTCATCAGGATCATTACATCTTGGTGAATGACATCTAGTGCTCATTCTACACAATGAAAATAAAAAAAAGTGATGTTATTGATAGAATAAAAAAATGTATCAATACTGTGATCTCCAACAACTTACAAGAGACTAATGGTATGGGCAGCAGCAAGAACCCTATCATAAACGCCTTCATGACGAATAATTGCAGTTTTATACGTCTTTCTATCAGAATGATTGTCATGACAAGCACGCGCTTGATAAGTCACACCAAATGTTCCTTCACAGTCTTCACATCTTTCATTCTCACCATTTTTGCATAACATGTTGCTACGAAAAAATTCATTTAGATAATTACTCTATTACAAAGTATTAAATATATGTAATAATAGACAAGATACGAACGAAGTCATCGTGACGGCTATGTCGTAGTCAGACAATGGGAATTTGTCTTTATTTTTATATAACCAAGCAGCACTTGCATCCAAAGAATTTTTTGCATCCAAGACGTTCATGTCATTTGTTATTTTGAAATCGCGAATGTAAGGTAAGGCATCTGGTGTCTACAAAATGAATGGAATATATAATAATTATATTTGCAAAAAAAAAAATAAATAAATAAATAGAAAATTTATAGTCTTAAAGGGTACATACTTCCAACACTTTCATAAATTAATATTCGGGAATAAATGCTTTTCGAAATTACATTGGAAAAAATTTAACAAAATGAAAATTACATATATCAATTAAAAAAATTATTTGAAATGAATTTTCACTGTTACTGGAAGTATGTAACCTCTTAAATATAATAATAATATTGATTTATTGAAAAATATTACAAAGGCCACAATGATTCCTGCGATGTTTAGCCGATATGTTAGAGTCTCCACCGATCGGAATTTCAAATCCACAGCATTCCAAAATGTTACAACGTATGGTATAATTGTCTCCCAATTTCTATCTAAATTTACGTATAAATCGTAATCAACAATCACTAAAATTTCAGGATTCAGAGTGTATTGATTAGACGTGTCCGATTGCTCCGATGTATAGGTTTGTTCTTCTGGTGAAACTAAAACAATTTCATAAAAATAACGGTGAAAATACTATCATACAATAAAATCGTGCCAGTGATATATTATATAAATATTTAAAAAACATATACTAACGTGCTATACGAGACGTTGCAGCTTTATCAAATATTGTTCTTTGGCTTTGTGTGAACACGCTTTTTATTGTCTATTAATTCAAATAAAATATCATTTAGGTATTATAATACTAATTAAATTTTATCTAATGTATTTAAATTTACTCACATAAGAATAAGTTTCCAGTTTGCCTGATACATTTTCTAAGAAATAAACCGGTGTATTTTCTCCAATTAAATATTCATTTTGTGGCAATAATTCCAACTTGGGTAGTGTATTATTAATATTTTCAAGTTGTTCTGGCCAATATCTTGCCAATGCTGGTACAAGTATCGTAACAACGAAAACTGTTGAAATTATCAACTTTGTTAAAAACATACTTTTCAATTTTGATTAGCTTTCTTACGAGTACTTGTTGAATAATGATTTTTTATATTCAGTATGCTTCTACTTTTATAGTTGTGTATTGACGAAATTTAGGCAGCTAATTGTTGGACATTCTTTCAATAGAATTACCAAGATCTTGATAACACATAAATTTATAAGTAATCAATTATACTTCTAATTATAATTATTCCTGGAATTCTTATTGAAATAATGTTATCAGGCTTTGTAATAGAAAAAATAATGGATGGACATTATCATTTTTGATAACCTGATTTCCATGACATTCCAATGATATTTTTAATGTTATAAACCTTAGTTATTTTTATATAATTATATAAAGATCTTGTAAGTATTTATTAAAGACCGTGTGTGACTATAAATCATATGAGAATATTATAAAAAATTATTTATATAATTTATGTATTACATTATTATAATTCATAAGTTTAAATTCTTCGGCGTATGTTAGACCGAATTCTTAATTATAAGCATACGTCTCAAAACTATGACGGGGTATTGAAGGTTTATTATATGTTTGTTCACTAACACATCGCGAGTTAAGACATATTTGATTAGGACCACATGTTGTCCCATCAGCGGCTTCTGTTTCAAGAATATGATTATTCCAAAATCTATCTGAAGATACACATTTTAATTGTGTACATATTGAAGAATCAATATTGTAAACACCAGCAAAATTCATTCTTTGGCATTGCTCATTGGCGTCCATTATTTTTCCAGGCAAATACGTTTGCAGTTTTTTACCACGTGGAGATTGATATTTGAGACATTTGAGTTTTTCGGGAATGCTTCAATGAATCCAATAATAAACAAAATGAGTAAATTTCTTATTTAAAATAAATTCAGGATTCTAAAAGTAATAAATCATCTAAATTTAAAATTGGAATATTTACTTGATAAAATTTTTAAGGGCGTTTATTTGATCTGCTGTCCACGTTGATGACTGTATTTGTGGAACATCTACCATATAATAGTTATTTTGATCATGACATCGTAGTGAATTACATTCAGTTCCCATTCTAGATTTAAAAAAAAAATACAAAAATGAAGGTATAGTTGTTTGAATACATGAAAAAATATTGACAAAATGATCTTCAACTCACAAAAGACTAATGGTATGAGCAGCAGCAAGAGTCCTATCATAAGCGCCTTCATTATAAATAATCGCAGTTTTATAAGTCTTCCTTTCATAATGATCTTCATGACAAGCACGTCCCTGATAAGTCATACCAAATGTTATGTCTGTGCAACTTTGTGCAATTTCATTCTCATCGTGGTTGCATAATAAATTGCTACGAAAAAATTCAATCACATAATTAGAGTCCATTACAAAGTATGAAATTATTAGTTATTATATGAAATATACATAATAATATTTATAGATAAAATACGCACGAAGTCATTGTGACGGCCATGTCGTAATCAGAGTGCGCAAATTTGTCTCGATTTTCATACAGCCAATGACTACTTGCATGTAACGAATTACGAATAGACACGTAATCTCTCCCATTCGATAGAAATTTAAAACCATCGATGTAAGATAGGGCATCTGATGTCTGCAAAATTAAAAAAATATCTAATGATTATATCGTCCTAAAATCATTAATAGTATTTGATTTAACACGAGTTGATTAAAAAAATATGTCACCTCTGCAATGATGATTCCTGCAATACTTAGTCGATATGATGGAGAGTGAAGCGTTCGGAATTTTAAATCAACAGCATTCCAAAATGTGATGACGTAAGGAAAAATCAATCGCCAATCCTTGCCAAAACGTGAATATAAATCGAAATCCACTATTACTAATATTTCAGGTTGGATTGAATGTGGCTCAAAAACGTTTCGAGATAACAATATTTGTGGTGTGATGTCAGGTGAAACTGTAAATGATAGAGAAATAAATCACTGAGCATTACAATATATCTAACAAATAAATTAATAATATTAAATTATTGTATTTAATCAAACATGTACGAACGTTTTACGAATTTTGTGGAAGCGTTCTCCAATCTTTGCCTTTCTTCAATGACAAATCCATTTTTAATCATCTACATATAATATTAAAATAACGTATATTAAATGTAAACAAAAATCAATAAAATATTGAAAAATTAAATAATCTATTTATGTGACTCATTTAAATAATTTACTTACATTCCATCGAGTTTCTAGTTGGCCAGATATTATTCTTATAAAGTAAATTGGTGTTTCTTCACCGATTAAATATTCATTTTCAGGCAATAATTCTATGGGTATTCCTTCTACGTTTGAATATTCATTTTCAGGCCATATTCCGTCATCGTTTAAATATATTTTTTGAGGCAATATTTCTATGGGTATTTCACGGTTTAAATATTTATTGTTAGACAATAATTCTGTGGATGTTTCTTCACGGTTTAAATATTTATTTTTAGACAATGATTCTATGGGTGTTTCTTCACCGTTCGAATATTTATTTTCAAGCAATGATTCTATGGGTGTTTTTTCACTGTTAAAATATTCATTTTCAGGCAATGATTCTATGGGGTAATCTTCATCGTAATAATAATAATAATCTTCATCCCCATTGCTTCCTAATACCGGTTCAAATGTACCAATAACAAGCACAACTATAACTATAAGCGTCGTGGAGAACATATTTTCTCACCTATAAATTGTTTATTCAGATATTAATATTATAAAAATATTAAATGTATGTATTGTGTTCAAATTATTTTTCACTCACTTGTATAATAATCTTGTTCGAAAAATTAATTTAATTTCTCATATAGATTCGATGATCGTATATCGCCGGAATAATTTTAATAATTAAGTTTGATGAACATTTCCTGCTTTTTATAATACATCGATCTCAGTCGAATATATCGTTAATAATTTATAAATGAGTTCTTGATAACTTAATCACATAATTTCAATGTTTAAAGATATCAAGTGTTGCAACAATGAAATAATAATTTTATCGATAACTTTCTCATAGCTCGAGGACATTTGAGTTGAGTTGAATACTGAGCTCTGAAAATAATTTTTAAGATAAATCCAAATGAACTAAACTCCATAAAAAAATATATACATATAAATATTATTTTGCATCAAATTGATAGTTGAAGCAAAATGTAATGGAAGAATTCATTTTTCTGTTGGTCTCTGGACATTATTTTTCCATAGTCTTTGTTACATTTTTAAACCTATAATAGACAAATAAATATTAGAAATGATATTGATAACAAAAAATGAAAACTATACTAGTTATTACATGCAAATATAAAATAAATATTCTTATATGTTATTCATCACAAAATTAATTTAATGTCAATGCTGAATTAAGCATATAGAGTTTTTTTTCTTCTATGGATTAAGGTGAATTTTTTTGATTTAGTAATTACCATTGATGTTGATAAAATTCATCAGGTCACTTTCAAAATAAATTACGATAATAATTCTTTCTAAATTAACATTATTGTTATTACTTAGTCACTAATATAATAAAATAATAGACGTATATGATAAATACTTTTTTACTTACTTGAGTAAAGTAATTTTATCAAGAAAACGATTATATTCTACATCTTATCATCTGATATTTCTAAATTTTGTAATAATCACGTGTAATTACCGTCAATAATTTTAAAATTTCTCAGGAGCAAATATTTACCTTAACGAAAAAAGTATTTGAATTATAATCTGATAATTTTTTCACAGATATTATTGCATGAATTCTTGGTTATTGTTTCGATCTCATATTTATGTTTTTCTTTTCCTACTAATTTTAATACTGAAATGTAATTTATTATATTTACTTATATGCTTTCTTTATGTAATAAAAATTGGAAGATGAAACAAGAATTAATTGTAGAGGTAATATGTAAAAATATTATTGAAAACAAATAAGTGGCGCTGTTGTTTCTTTAAAAAATAATTTTGGATAACTTTTGGAGGTTATGATGATAAAAAACTTGACAAAAAATGGACACGAAAAATCTCTTTAATCGATTCATAAATGGATCATTTACGAAAAAATATGACATCACTAATATTTTATACCAATATGTCCTTCATGAACGTAAACGAAATGGACAAGGTGACGACAATGAAACTAAAAACATAGTCAGTGTCAATTTTTTCTTAAAATATTCGAGCTTTCTTTAAAAATTATTGAACTATGATTTTCAATAATATCAAATTATTCATTTGGAATTATATAAGGTGGCACTTTATCCCTCGGAATATAAAAAACAGATTTTATTATCAACTTACAAACGATTAGAATTGCTCACAATACCTATACGAAACATCAATCAACCATTGGATACATCTGTAGTTAATTCGTTTCCTCTGAATGTTGTACCCAAAGAGATTATTTTTCAACAATTCACACCTGGAAATTGTTACACGACAACTTTACTGATATCAAATACATCTAAGGTAGATAAAAATTAATAATTCATTATTTCTTATAACGAAAATTATTTCATGTTTCTCGAACCCAGTATTTATTTTTCAATTTCTCATTGCAGATATCTCAGTTTGTGAAATTGATATGCCAACACAATGAAACATTCTGCGTGGATATCAAAGGAACCACATTAAATATTCGACTAGCACCTGGAATGTCTCATGTTTATAATCTTCAATTTAATCCACATGAAAAGCAAGACTATGAGCACAAAATTGATCTTTTTGGGGATTTTGGAACAGTAACCATTCCTATTATTGGTATACATACAATAAAATGAATATTGATATTTATTTATTACATAAATATTTCGCAATTTTAATATTAATCGAAATAATTATTTATTTAGTACTGGGCCCACGAGCAATTCTCGAGTTCCCTGATAATATTATAATGCCAGAAACTCCTGTAAATAGTTCATCATCAAGATCAATTTTAATTCGTAACAGCGGTGATTCAACTGCAATTTTCGATGTATTCTCTTCAAGGTTTGTTTAATGAACAAATTAATCGTTTATTTAATACTGTAAAATTACATTTATTCGTGATATTTCTTGCAGTTCACATTTTTTAATTGAACCATCATGTGGTCTTATCAAACAAGGAGAAAGCCAAAAATTCATCATTGATTTTTTAGCATCCAGTACTGGAAGCTTCACATCAATAATTTATTTCAAATGTGAAACTGGTAATAAATATAATTATTATATGATTTCATTTGTGAATTGTAATAAAATTTTTTTTTTTTTAGGTGAATTATTGAAGATGAATGTTCATGGAAATGCAATTAATTGTAGTGTTCATTTAGAAACAGATGCATTGCATATGGGCGATACATTTATTGGTTTATCTTCCGTTAAATCACTAAAAATTTATAACAATAGTGATCATATTGTGAAATTTCACTGGATGAAACACGAAAATACTACACTAGACAACGAGGAGAAAAATAAGTTTGTGAAGTTATTTTATTTTTGAATATAATAAAAAATTTTTATTTTAAACAGTGAAAAAAATCTTATAAAATTGTTTGAAGATTCATCGAAATTTATGGCGCGATTGAAGATCTGACAATTATGCATCATAATGATTTAGAATGCACAAGTTTATTTGATTCGCCAATTTATCATGATTCAATATATAAACGTGTCCGTACTGATGAAGTAAATTCATTAGCCACTGAAAAATTTTTCTACAATGACAGTAAATTTATTTTAAGCCCAATGGTTTGTATTTAATTAAAGTATGAAAAATAATTTTTGTATTCAATAAGAATATTATTCATTTACTAAAATTATCAATCGATAGGGAGGAGAAATTTGGCCAAAAAGTTTTATGGAAATTACGGTTACTTTTCATCCAGATAAAATTGGAGAAATATTAAGTGAAGCTTATCTTCAAGTAACAGGATGTAAAACAAGACTTACCATCAAGTAAAAATAATTAATTGAACGAAATCCATTTGATGTTTGATTCTAATAAAAATTCTATGGATATATTTTTTTTTAAGATTTTTTGGAATTGGCAAAGGCCCAATTTTGAAGCTCAATACAACAGCAATTGACATTGGAAAAATTTATCTCAGTTCGATTCAAAATTTCGAAGTAATTAATTCATGATAACTGCAAAATTATAATTTCATAATTTTATCACTGTTCAGAAGAAATCATTTAGAATAATTTTGTTGACAGATTATATGTACAAATGAAGGTTTGATTCCCGGTATAATTATTCCCAAGGAAAAATCTTGTGACTTTGGTGGGAAAATTTCGATATCTCCACAAATTTTGGAGATTCCCTCAGGCGAATATTCATCATTCAATTTATCATTTTCATCAACAAAAAATGGAGAATTCATCGAAACTGTTGAATTTTTAAATCAGGATAATGCAGAAACGTTATCTTTTTATATAAAGTAAAATTAAATAATTACTTATTTCTATAATAAAATATACAATTGATATATTTTTATTTATTTTTTATTTCTAGGGGAAATGTAGTTTGTCCAACACTTCATTTTGATCAATCTCAATTGGATTTGGGAACAGTTGCCTTAGGTAATAATAAAAAATCTACCATGAACATGACCAAATGATTAAAAATAATTATTATTTCGTTTCATTTATCATAGGTTTTACTTCCAAACATGAAGTATCAATTCGAAATATGTCATCTGTTCCTGTTACCTTCAGTATTTGCATTCCAGACGATGGTGATGAACCTGCTGTCGCCTATAAAACGTTTATTAATACAATAAATAATATTTCTGCTCCACCAATATTTCCCTCAAATCCACGAGAATTTTTCATTAGTCCTAATAATACAACACTTGCTGCAAACACTTCTCTCTCAATCAAAGTAACAATACAATCTATTCGATAATTTATTTTATTTTATAAAAATAACTCTAGAAAAACTTTTTCAAAAAAAAATTCAATACATTAAATTAATAATGTTGATTTATATACAGATAAATTTCACTCCAAACATTGTGCGGGTTGGAAAAATTAATCTAAAAATTATAATTCAAGGTTCTGATACGATTCCAGTTATCCTTCCGATTTTTTTTAAAAGCAAAGTTGCTACGTGCTCCATAAAAACTCCCGGATTTTATATCAGATTTGCATTCATCAATTTTCCATATACATTGTCGTTTACAGTAAAAAATATATCTGATGTTGAAGGATTTTTTTATTTTATCCGTGACCCAGTATGAAATAATAATGAAACTTGAATATGAAAATTTATCAAATTTTAAGTTATAAAAATTATGTATAAATTTGTCATTTTATTTTTAGGAATCGAATAATACAATGACGTTTTATTCAATGTCTAAAAATCAATGGCATTTGAATCCAGGTCAATCGTGTGACGCTTCAGTTACAATAATTACTCGTGTGATTGGACAACAGGAAATTGAAATGAAGTAGTTGATTAACTGATACAATTATTTTCTATTTATTCATTAATTAAGGCGATATAATGAGAGCCATTATGTGTTTGATAGCATGAGAACATTTGGAAAAAGTGAATTTGAAACTTTTACTGTAGTTTTTAACGGTCATGGACCTGTGATATCAATTGCACCTAAACACTTGGACTTTGGAGATGTCGAACTTCTTCAAGAAAAATTCATGTCATTAGAATTAATTAATGACTCGCCAATTCCTGCTAACTTTAATGCTTACATTGTAAATATACAATTATCTATTATGAAATATTTCAATTACTTTTTACTTTTCATCACAAACATAATTTTCATTAAATTATTATATAATTCAAAATGCAATAAAAATTATTGAAGAATATTTTGTGATAAAAAGTACAAGATAATTTATTATTAATTTTTTTATTTAATCTTCTATTTATATTCTTTAATATTTATTGTTATCATAGGCGAATAAAAATTCATCGTGGAGCATATCAACAATTTCGGGAGAAATAAATCCACTCAAGCCAATGAAAATTAATGTAAAATTATTTTTACGTGATGCTGGAGAACAGTTTGATGAAATTCTCATAACTATCGCTAATGGTTCGACAGTTTCTGTTATTTTAAGTGCACATGGTTTGGGTTCTTGCATCAAAATCCATCCAAATATATTTCCCGATTTTCAAATGGGACAACTTTTAAGGTTAAAACAAATAAAGTCAATATATTGAATTACTTATTTTAATTTTTCAATTCTATTTTAACTGAACAGTCATCAAAATAATTTTGTTCCACTAAATTTAATAAACGAGGGCAATCGATTGCAAAAAATTATATTTTCCAATTCAATCACGAAACGAAATAGTAGAAGTATACCACAAATGCCACGTATGTAAGTAAAAATATTATTCTAAGAATAAAAATTCTTCTGATTTAAATATTTTTATTCAAATATTATTTATATTTTATTATATTATAAGGACAACATTCAAAGTGGAATCACATGCTATTGAATTGCTACCGAGAACTACAAAAGAAATTAAATGGCTAGTTCAATCTGATAAGTATGTAATTTATAAAATTATATATTTAAATATAATTTGATATATTATTCTATTTTACAGATGTGATAATATTTCAGAACAATGGTGGGTATATTGCGTATCTCAGGGCTGCGCAAAACGTGAATTAATTGGTATGAGTAATATCTCAGCTACATTTATCGAGCCTGCTGTAAAATTCAATAAAAGAGAAATGAATTTTTACATAAATATGGAAACTCACAGTGAACATTCTGTTGATAAAAAAATTATTGATGAATTAGAAGTTAAAAACATATCACAAATGAATTTAATAATTCATCTTTCTATTCAATATCCATTTAAAATAATAACTGAAAATGACGAGCATGTAAATAATGTAATTGTGAATCTCAAACACAATTTTATAAGTCGCATTCGTGTGTGTTTTACACCGAATATTAAAGACTCTGAAAATTTTCATTCTAAAAATTATATTGATTATTTACGGTTTAAATATGATGAACATCCAAATGAAGTGAGTATTTATATAAAAAAAAAAATTTAACAATTATTTAATTGTATAGAAACAATTAAGTCATAAGAATTAAAATGCATTTCGTAATTATTAGGATGAAATAAAATGTAAGGCTGCAATGAATTATCCCAACATAATTTCTATTCCTGAAAAACTACGATTTGATGTGTCTACAAATGATACATGTAATAAAACGTTGGTTTTAAATAACAATGGACCAATGTCTGTTAAATATAATTTTTCATGGGAAACACAAGGGATTAGTGTCCGAGATATCTCCAAAATTTCATCTCCCGCAACATTGCAAAGATCTACCGAGTCACTAAAGTTGATGAACGATGACAATAATGTAGAAAATGATACTGAATCTTTGAAGACCAACAGTGGATTCACAGAAGAAAAACTCTATCAAGTATAAATATCTTTTTATTATTTATTATTTTATTTTTAGTAATTCTACATTTATTAAAATCATTTAGGTATTTGAAATTTCACCAATGAATGGAATTATATCACCGCACTCGACCAAAGAAATTTCTATCAGTTTTCATGCTCAAGAATCAATTTGTGTAAATGCCCAATTAATTTGTAATATTTTTCATGGTCCTTCTGAATATATAAATATCACAGCAAGAGCAGACAATATTAAATATTTATTGGACAAAGCCCAAATTCATTTTGGTCATCAGGTAAATTTCTATAAATCAAAAATTAATTATAAAGTGAATATATTAAATTTTTTGTTTTTTATTTACTTGTAGATTATTTTCGAAGTTCATCGTGACTTTGTAGAAATTAAAAATATTTGTGGAATAGAATTTAATTATAAAATTAATATTTTTTCTGAGAGACGATTAAATAGCAAAGGTGTATTGTCAATTCAACCAATGGAAGGATCAATAGATTCAGGAGCAGTGGCTCAGCTTGAATTAAATTATCAATCAAGAATCCCTGGGCAATTTGACGAATCATTTAATTTAATAGTACTTAAAAATATTCAATTTTTAATATTCAATATTAAAGTTAATTATTTTTATTATTATTCTATTTTTATTGCAGATCGCAAACTTGGAACCAGTTGTAATTACCATAAAAGGGTGGGCTGTACTTCCACAAATTTATTTATCACTGCCACGCATTCTATCGACGAAAAATTACCTAATAGAAGACGAATATAATGCGATTAATACCTTGAATATTGCTGAGAAATTATTATTAAATACTCATGAAAATAATGATTTATCATTAATTGAAAACAAAAATGAATTTGAACGATTGATGAATAATGGATGGGAAATTATATCAAATTGTGATGATTCTATGCCCAGAATAATGGATATAGACATGATTATTGAGCAATATTTAGCTGTCCAACATATTAGCAAATGTGAAACACTTACAAGTATTCATATTTCATCGAAGAATCCCATGCCAATACCTTTATTGTGTTCTCCATCTTATGAATTAAATTTAGGACATGTTATTGTCGAACAATGCACCAATCGCTCAGTAATGATTTTTAATTATTCATCGTGTAAAATATCTATGCGATTGAGGAAAAATGAAAAAGAAAATTATTTAACAAAATATGGAATAACTGTTAAATTGCGAAATCGTGTTAATTTAATGCCTGAGGAATTTTTTAAACTTGATATTAATATTCATCCATTGAAGAAGAAATTTCTAGAGCGCAGTAAATTAATAAAACGAATAATTTATATTGAAGTTATTAATGGTTGCACTATTCCAATAACAATTATTGCGAATGTAACATCACCATGGCTCATGTTGAGTAATAATACTCTGAATTTTGGTCATGTGACCGTTGGTAATTGTAAATTATTACGATTATTTATTCGTAATGACGGTTTAATTAAATGTCAATGGATCATGCAGTTTCCTAATGATGAAAAAAAATCGCAATTGTATTTTTATTTGGATAATTATCAAGATAGCCTATTGCCTGGCGAATCGAAAATGATCGATATTTATTTTCGACCAGAAAAATCATGCGATTATGAGAATGAATTGAATATTATCGTGGATGGAGCGATTGAGTTGAAGAAAATATTTTTATACGGTCGTGGGATTGTAAAAAAATTGAAAATAGATAAATTAGCAATTAATTTTTCACCCATGTCACCGCATTCGATGGCACAAGTTCATAAATTTAATGTGAAAAATAATATTAATTGTCCAATTGAATTTTATTGGAATCATTTAGATCACGTGAGCATTGAAGAAAATCATATTATGAGAGTGTTGCTTCACTATTATAGAGTTAATGAAATTCTTTTACCATCACTTGACGTTGGATTCAGAATACCATGGGCATTTTATGAATTTTATTATTCATTAATTGACGAAATGATTGCAAGTGAAGATATTATATCAAATCAATATTCAGAATATACAGTAAAAAGCCAATTAGAACAATTGAACGATGTTTCAGCAGCAGATCTGAACCTGAAATCTGATATTGATGAGGAAATCGTCGAAAATAATTTATCGGAGTTTCATGAAAATAATTCAAACACAAATATCAAATCAGAATCATTTGAAGAATATTCAGATAATTTGAATTATAAATTATTTGATGGTCTAACGTCTCTGAAGTCAAAAAATCCTAATGAAATCGAAGATTTATTACATTCTTATATTGATAAACTTCATGAAATTCCCGAATTTCTAAAATTAAGAAATGATCCACTAAAAGAAATTTTCGATGAATTTGCTGCAAAGCATAATAATATCATTAATGAAAATAATGTATTGAAAAAAAAAGTGTGCATATTTTTTCATGGAGCTCCATTTACTCAATATCAAGAAACTGCATGTCGAATTGCGAAATTACTCAATTTATCACTCGTCAATCTTGATAGAGTCATCATTGAAAATATAGCACTGGGAGATTCGTCTAATTCAATTCAACTGCGAGAAATTATTGACAATAAATATCAAGAATTATTACAAATTGCAAAGAAATTTATAAATGATTTTGAACCTTTAATTCCATTGAAAAAATCATTAAAATCACCTTCCTCATTGGGAAGTGACGATAGCGAATTACAGCGTTTTAAAAAAAATATTTATTTCAATCTTCCTGAACCTGATGATCCAATAATTTGTTTCAAAAACTTTCCCAGTATCGATGAAATAAATTCAATGGAGTCACTGTGTCGTTATGAATATAAAATTGAAGGAATTCGTCTGCTTCAAAATATTATTACAAAATCGGTGGCAGTATCGCCTGCAACTACTGTTAAAAATAAGTCAATGAAAAAAAAAGTCGGTAAAAATTTAAAAACGAGTAAAAAAATAACACGAGGAGAAGAAACTTTTCTTGGGATTGATTTAAATTTCTTAGAGATAACTCTTCAGGAAATATTCAACAGCAACCAATATCGAAAAGGCTTTGTACTTCAAACGCTGAATAATAATTTTATAAAAAATGACATAACAACATTTTCTTCGATATTTCGTATAATTGATCGAGCAGATTTTATGGCATTTGTGACATTTCACAATTCTTTGGATCTGTATAAACAAAAATACACTGAAACACAAAATAAAATTATTCTAAAACAGGAAGAGGAATTAGCAATGAAACTTGAACTGATGGATGAAATGTCATCATCGGATTTCGAATTATTACCCGATAATGAAAAATGTTTATTTATTGAAAAAGTTTTACGACCACGAATTCATGAAGCTCAAGAACGACGCACGAAATTCATAAAGAAATATGAAATTGAAAAATTAGATCCTGCGGTAGAATTGAATGAAAAAATCAAAAAAGTAAATAATTCTAATGAAAAACATGAGAGCCCTAAAATACTCAATAAAAAACAGATAAAATTTGAATCAGAAAAATTAGAGAAATTAACTGAAGCATTTAATATTTATAAAACTAGTTTAAAATCAATTGAGGCTATTATAAACAATCGTTTTCATATTTGGCATGTGAAATTTAGTAATCCGTGGGATTCGGAAATTTACGACATGGTAATCGGTCAATTAATGGAAAATCGAATGATAAAACAATTATTAAATGACAATAATACTTTTGAGCCAGTTATTGAACCTCAACTTTATTCAATAATAACCGCAAATAATCAACGATATGAATATCAATCTCGTGAAAAATCTCCATTTGAGCTATTAGAAAATTCAGATTTAAATGAAAACCCACCAGATCTCTCTAGATTAAAAAAATACATCGAGAAATTACCACAGCCTCGAGTAATTTTACAGCCAAAGGAAATTAAAACATTTCAAATTGCTTTCAAACCAACATGTGTAGGTTCATTCACAGATAAATTTTTACTAAATATCGTTGGTGATAATACTAAAATATATCAAATTAATGTTGCTGGCAATGCTGATATCCCGCATTTACAAATGGATCCCACTATGATATTTCCTAACGTTAAACAAACTAAAAAAAATGAATTACATAGACCAGTATTTTTCATCAATGAAAACACATTTGACTTTGGCTATTTGTTAACAAATAAAAGTAACAATGACGAGAGGAAAATCCAGAAAATAATATCACGATTGAACTTTTTTAATCCATCACTGGTTGATGTGAATGTCGAATTTTCATTAGCAAATTCTAATTATGCAGCATTTAATTTAACACCTCAAGTTTTATTAATTAAACCTAATGAATTAGGTTCTATTCAAGTGACAGCTGTTGCACTGGAATATGGTATTAATACTGACCGATTATTAATGACAATAAAAAACAATCCACGTATTGAAGAATTTACTCTAGCATGTTTTGGATGTGAACTTGATGTGACATTGACTAGAAAAAATTTATCATTTGGTCGAGTTTTACTTTACAGAAAAGTTAACGAAATTGTGAAATTGATAAATAAATCAGCTATTCCAATATTTTGGAAAAATTTATCAAAAATTTTTGAAGACTCTCAAGTTACTTTGTCCCGATATTCTGATTGGGTGAAAGCATTTTCAGAGAGTGATATCGAAATTTGCTATCATGGTCAAAGTGTAAGAGAAAAATAATAAAACATTGAGATACTTCATTGAATCGCGATATTATCAATGAATTTTTCATCAGGTTGGACCAATTGAACAATTAATTAACATTGGAATTTTTTTGGACGAAATTGATGGAAATCCTTTGTTGATAGAATCTATCACAGTCAGTGGTAATACTTGTGATGTTACGGTTGATATAAATAATGCTAATCCTATTATTTTCCCTAACGGAAAAATTGGCATTAATCTCAAAGCTTCATTTACGATTAAAAATCGTGGTCAACATGATATAAATTTTGCGTAAGAAAATATATTTTTATAGAATTTGTAAGAAACATATAAATAACATGTATCTATATTACAGAATAGAACTGATGAACGTGGAAAATATTTGTGATATTAATCGGAATTTGTTGAAAAATTTAAAAGAAGATTTTCATGTTGATCGTTCATTTGGTTTGTTGAAGATAAATAAAACGACCGCAATTAATGTATGATAAATGTTACGATTCAGATTTGCTTCATCTTGATATATCAGGATGACGAGTGAAAAAAATTTTTTCCTTTGTGTTTTAGATAACATTCATTCCGAAATTAGAAATGAATTTGAAAGAGATGCCTTTATTTAAATGTAAGTTATTAGAGACAAATAAAACTCCTACAGTCGTGGCAGAAATACCGTTAACTGTAACAATACGCGCGGAATATAGCCGGTAAAATATATAAAAAATATATTATTCAAGTCAAAATAAAAATATTATTAATATT
This sequence comes from Microctonus hyperodae, assembly GCA_030347285.1. Classification (NCBI taxonomy): domain Eukaryota; kingdom Metazoa; phylum Arthropoda; class Insecta; order Hymenoptera; family Braconidae; genus Microctonus; species Microctonus hyperodae. The sequence continues at coordinate 2,303,579 of JAQQBR010001833.1, read as the reverse complement.
ATTAATATAATTGTTAATTTTAGGTTTGAAATCGAACCGTATCCCGAAGTACTCATTGGACCAATTCGTATTTTTACACATAAACAAATATCTTTCTATATGAAAAATACGGGAATTTTTCCCATTCAATATGAAATTACATCGAAGCAAAAGAATAACTCTCAAACATCGCCAATTCAAACACAACAGTTGGAAAATAAAAATGTGTTACTAGATGACAAAGAGTCTCGTAAATCTCGAAAATCACCAAGAAAAAAAAAATCTACACCAAAGTAATGATTTATTTTTCATCTTATTTCATCTATGTTTATAAAAAATTAATTCCATCAATTCTTCAAGGATCGCTCGATTATTTCTACGATTCGGACCATTCACTCTGAATCAAAGTCACGAAGGAACTTTAGATGTAAATCAACTTGCTGAATTTATAATTGATTGTTATCCCGAAGCTGAAGGACATTTAGAAGATTCAATATTAATATTCGTTGATAATTCTTCAATTACCGATAAAAATGGAAGAATATTAAAATTTTCTATGGACTCATACATACCTAAAATTGATTTCAACAATTTGAATTTTATATTTCAAGACAGTCATATTGTAAATTGTCTCAAAGACTTTAAATGTCCATCAGAAGTGAGAATTTCATTAATTTACAAAAATTCCTCTTTAAATTGCCCACAAAATTTCTTCATCATCTAAAAAATTTTTTAGATCACACCATTTACTATCTTTACAAAAGAAGCAATGGATCTTCATTTTGAAGGAGTTATTGTATCAACAATTCATACAGTAAAATTGAGATTCAATAACCCAAGTTTGGTTCCAGCAGATTTATTATTATTCTTACAAACCGATGAATTGCATCAAAAAAATTCACAATCTCACGTATTTACACTGAATAAATTAAATCTACATATTTTACCATTGAGCACTGAAGAATTATCTATTTCATTTGCTCCAACTCTACTGGAAGTAAGTAACATCCATATTAAATTATATCACAAATGATATGTTAAACACATCAAATAATAATTTTTAATATTTTACTAGAAATACTTTGGTTTACTAGAAGCTACTGTTGATGTACCTTCTCACATTGAAACCGATAAATTATCAATTAACCTTATTGGAGAAGGTTGTGTTGCTGAAATTATTCTGATTGAACCTGAAATATTTTGCAAAAGGGGACATGCAATTTTAGAATATGGAAAATGTTTCGTAGGTAAAACGAGTATTAAAAATATTTGTTTTAAAAATATTGGAAAAATTCGTACGACAATTACTACAGAGATAATTGAAGACACAGAATGTCTCTATGAATTGAAATCCATTGACGATGTGAGCAATACAAAAAGTGAGAATAATTATATCAAATTATTAACAAGAACTTAATTATTCATATAACAAAAAAAATTAAGCAAATTAAATATTAATTATATATTATTAGAAATGATTGATAGACATTGCATCGAAACAATGTCAAAGCCCGGAGATGTAACACAATTATTATTGCTCTTCACACCAAAAAATAATGGAAAATATGAAGCGCATGTGCGATTGCTTATTGCTGAAAATCCATACGAAAGTTTAATGATAAACTTAAACGGTGAAGGCTTCATTGAACCAGTTATATTAATTGGTTTGCCATTGTTAGAATCGACAAATGATCATGATGAAACTGCCAAAGATGCAGAGTCCATTCATTCACAGCAAATTAGTAACGAAAATGAAATGCAAGGAACTTTAGGTCAAAAAAATCGCTCAGCTTCAGTACCAATTTTAACTAATAATGAAGCACTATTAAATCCCTTTACCAATTTGATTTACATACTCAATATTGGCGATTGTTACTTGAATGAAGAAAAAAAAATTACTTTCAAAATAGCTAATAAATCGAAAGATAAATTATTTAGATTTCAATGGAATACTCATAGTAATTTAATCATCATTCCCTCAGTTGGACATATTTATCCTCTTGATGACAAAGATATTATTGTATCTTTTATTTCGAATATTCCAGTGTTACTTGATCAAGTAAAGATATTTAAAAATAGTGATAATTATGCTTGTTAATTTTATTGAGATTATTGTAATGTTTGTTACATAGGTTCCATTAGATTGCACAATTTTTGAAATTAATATTATGGAGAAACCAGAAGGAGTTGCATGGGACGATCAGCACTCACGAGTTGATTGGATTAAATTTTCAGCATCGAATGAAAATAAAGATGATGAATATTCTGAATATATTTTTATGGAGAAAATTGTTCACACAATCGAAGAGCCTCGTTATGAAAATGTGGGGCCTGCACGAGTGATTCAGATACTATTAATGGCATCAGCATCTCATTCAATTTATGCTTGCTCCACAGATGAAATTAATTTTGAAGATACTTTTATTTATGAGGTATTTATTAGATTCTTCTTTAATTTAATACTCTCATAATTGAATTATAGAATGAATTTCAATTTGATTTATCCTGCAACTGTTTATATTTTTGTTTTGTGATTCATTGTAGATTCGTGAGCAGAAATTCATTTTGAAAAATACAGGAATGGTAAATTTGATTTATTCGTGGGAACTTGTCGAATCATCGATTTATCATTCTGCATCTCCTGTAAATAATTCTATTCAATGTTCGATTAATTCTTTAATTCATGAAGCGAATGAATCGTATACTAGACACGAGAATTTAGAATCTATGATTTATTCAACAAATGCAAGCGTGGAAATCATGAATAATAAAAAATATGAGCCATCGTTTGAAATTGAACCTACATGTGGAACTTTACTTTCGAATCATTCAAAACAATTTACTGTTCGTTTCTTACCACATAATGCAGTCTTTTATCGTGCGAAACTCTTTTGCAAGTAAGTTGTCAATAAATATACATATAAGTATTATTTCATACGAATAACTTTTTTTAATCAATATTTAGCATTAAAAATTTACATCCTGAAGTGCCCTCGTTAGTAGTTTATTTGAATGGATCAAGTGTTGTTCCATATTATCACTTTGATATTAAAAAAAGTGATTATTTATTAACTAGAAGTGGGCCTACAGTGCCTGAAAATATTAAAGTTGTTGAATTTAAAGTTATTGGCGTCAGGAAAAATCACATCAAGTAACAAAATAATTTTATTTTTCACTATAATTCAAATTTAATATAATGAATTTTTTTTTTTTATATTTAATGTATCCTTCACAGGCACTTTGATTTAATTAATCCAACGACTGAGTCTTATCATTTTTCTTGGATTGACAAAACTTCTCAAAACACTAATAACATTCCGTATTTTCATTGTAAAATTCCGGAGGCTATTGCTCACAGTGAAGAAAAAACTAAAATAACATTCACTTTTTTGGCACGTGATGTTGGTGTATTCGAAGCATTGTGGTCATTTTTTATTCATGAATATAATTTGGAAGTACCATTTTTATTAGTTGGCATAGTTTCTGAGCCTCGAGTTATTTGTTGTACCCCCAAAGTAACAATGGCATTGACATCATTAGGTAATTCAATTGAATTATAAAATTAATTAATGTCTTTATTTATTTTTTTTTTTTTTTCAATATTAAATTTGATTTTTTTTAAAAGGAGCAAAAGTGCAAGATACAATGACTATTCGAAATAACGAAAAATTTCCATTGTCATTCAAAATTAATAAAAATTCTGTATATTCAGAAGGAAGATTACAAAATATTCATATCAAACCTATGTCAGGAATTTTATCAAGTGAAAATGATCAAGAATTTCTGTTAGTTCATTAAATTATTTAGTTATATAATTTTTTGTTGTATATATTATATACATTAAGTTGATTTTTTATTCTTTATGATTTCAGTGTTGATTTTAAACCAAGTCAAATTGGACATTTTTCATTTCTAGTGCAATGCGAAATAGAAAAAATGAAAGAGCCTTTGAAATGTCTCATTATCGCAAATGTTTATAAAATTAATTCACGTGTGATTTTCACAAATCCAATGAATGAACAAATTGATATACAAGCAGATAAAGTTAATATTATACAATTGGGAAAATTGATGTTGAAAAAATTGACAATTTTTAAATTTGAAATAATAAATATAGGAGATATTGCTTTTAAATATGAATGGAATTCAGGAATTTCAACAAAGTTTCAAAATAATAAACTTAATTATAAAATAGAAATAAAAGAAACAAATGGCATGGTTGATAACAATTCAAAAATAATTTCATTTTTGGAAATGACTGCGATGAAAAAATTAGAATTAAAAAATTATCCCATAACTTTGAAGGTTCATTCGATTAATAATTTCCAAAAATCTTATATTTATATCGTTATTATAAATTAATATCTGTGATTTTATAGATTATTAATGGCCCATCATACAAATTATTAATAAATGCCACTGCTAAATGTGAACCTATTAAATTTAACTTCATAGAATATAATTTTGGTGCTTGCTACATCAATGAAAATTCCGGATCTTCTCAATATAGTGTTGAACTTCGAATAACAAACAATGAAAACACATTTGTCATGTAACTTTTCATTCTACAGTTTATCAAAGTTTCTGCAGATTTTTTATTTTTGCATTTGAATATTAGTAATAAATTTTATATTGCCAGTGTGGAGTGCAACAAAGTCCCACAACATTTCAGTGTCAATCTTGAGAAACTTTCTCAAGCAATATCTGAACGAAGTACAATATCAATTCCAATAAATTTTCATCCACACGAAATGAAGAAATATCATGAAAGTCTCAATTTCATAATAAATTCAACTATCGATCAGGAAATTCAATTGAAAGGCGAAGGAATACTATACAAAGTAAGATAATAAAATAAAACTGCAATAAAATTCAAAATTTTTTTCCTATTCAATAAAATATTAAATAGAAATTTTAATTGATTTGTATACAATTTTCAGGTGGGATTATTGAAACCACAAGACAAAGTCATTGATTTTGGCAATGTATCAATTGGGAAAATTGTGAAACGAAAATTCACAATAATTAATTTTGGAAAGGCATCTGTAAAACTTCAAATTGGATTAATTGAAAAAATAAAAAGTCATTCAAATTCTATGAATATACCTGTCATATTTGAAGACTGCATTAATTTTGAACCATCAGAATTTTTAACTCTTCGTCCAAATAAAATTCAAGAAATAATTATAAAATTTTCACCGAAAAAACGAATGAATTTTTTTGATGAAAAAATTGGTGGATTCTGCGCTGATTCGACTATTATTCCACTTTTACTTATTCGTGGACGATGCATTGCTGCAGAATTTTATGTGAATCGTACAGATTTGCGCTTTGACACAGTCGCCATAGGCTATTCTATTGAAGATAAATTAATTCTTAATAATTCCGGAGACATTGATGCATATTTTAAATGGAATGTCAAAAAACTTGGACCTCATTTCACGCTGAAACCTCTAAAAGGATATTTATCTGCTGGAACAAATGTAACATTCAACGTTTATTTTCATCCAACAAAAGAATCAATTAAGCTCAAAGGCGAAGCTTCTATTGAAATTGAAAATTATCAGACCATCACGATATTATTTAGTGGTGGATGTTCAAAGCTTCCAGATCCAATAGACACAATAGTATTCTCTATTCCAGTTCGTAGCAAACAAACAAAAAATATTAATTTAAAAAATGATTTAAATGCTGATGAAAAAATTGAAATTATCGTAAATGGAAATTATTTTCAATCAGAAAATATTATTTTTATTGATGCAAATTCATCGACACAATGTGCCATTACTTATGCACCACTTGTAATGAACACAAAGATAAATCCTCATGAGGTAAGTGAAAAAAATCAATATGAGGAAAAAATAAATTGAGAGGAGAAAGAAAAATTAATCGATGTTATTCTTCAGGGAACGGTTGTCATAAAATTTGTTCGGAAAAATTCCCTCACGATTTATGCATTACGAGGTATTAGTCTTCCACCTGAAGCGATTGGAGAAATTTCTCGTGAAATCCCTGCGAAAATAAAATATCACGAGATATTGCCTATTTATAATTGGCTGAATAAACCCCAACACTTTGTCTGTAGCATCAAATTAATTGGAAATTACAAGGTAAATATACAATTTTTATATTTTCATCTAAATAATATTTATATTCCAATTTATAGTATAACTGCATGTACAAATCAATAACATATTATATTTTTAGGAGAAACCTATTTATACTTTTGATGGGAATGATAAAATTGAAATTTTATCCAAAGATCTACGAGATTATCACGCTTTTTTATGTTGTTATAAAGGATCGTTATTAAATTTTCATGTAAAACTCATAATCAAAATCAAAAAATATATTATAATTTAAATGTAAATCAATTTTTTATAATTACAGATAATTTTTACGAATCCCGAAGGAGAATATCAATTTTATAAATTACAATATAAAATAATAAAACCAAAATCGATAGAAACAATTGAATTAACAACAAATACACAAGAATCTCTGGATTATTTGTTGAAAATTGAAAATCCATTGAAAAACGAGACTATAATTTATTCCGGAACTTGCCAACATCCTGATATAAAAATCGAGGGACTTCCTAAAAGCATTGCGCCTGAATCCAAAGTAAAATAGCGACATAAAAAAATTAAAAATTATAATACATTAATATTATTATCTATAATATTTAACTTCATTATTTATTTATTACCAGGAGACAATTATAATTCATTATTCGCCATCAATTGCTTCGGAATCTGAGACAGTGCTTAATATTAAATCTCAAAAGCTCGGAATTTTCCCATATAAATTAAAATTGTTAGCAATAATGCCAGAGAAACTTTTTTATACTTTGCCACAAATAACTGCGGCTTTAGGATCTTCAAAGACTTTTAATATCATCATTAAGAATAATAGTAAAAACGTCGATGAATTTACAATTACGGTGAGTAAATAAATAGACAAATCAAAATAAATTAAAACACGCGATTGATATTTTACCAATAAATAATTAAACGGAATTATCCGTGCCATAATTCAGGTCGATAATCCATCTTTCACATGTGGATTAAACAAAATATCTATTCCTGCACGTGATGGAAATATGATTGAGGTCATTTATGAGCCATGTAATATTGAAACCGTTCATGCAAAGTTCATTGTCTCTTCCACATTGAATCCAGAAACAATGTACTATAATCAATTAACTTGTGAATTAAACTATCTTTGTGCATAATAATTCAGTATAACTAATCATATTCCTATAGATATGAGATAACAGGCAATGGCATTATTCCAAAACCCAAAGGGCCATTTATCCTTATGCCTGATCATCCTCTCACAATACCATTTAAAAATGTTTTTCTCGATGTTAAAACATTTAAATATATCGTTGATCCAACAGTATTATTTGCTACATCATCTGCATCTAATGTTATCAATTCTAAACAGGTGAGAGTATTTTTTTAATTTTGTTTAGTGAGAATATCCTCATTTTTTTGTGTGTTTTCTATGTATAGACGGCAAACATCATGGTGAAATTTCAAGATATGAATGGATTTAAAGATGAATCAGGCATTAATGCTGGCGCTGTTACTGGAAAATTGATCGTTTATTGCACAGATCCTGAACTTTCATCAATTAATTGGATTTATTATCTTAAAGGTACTTTGAAATAAAAATTAATATAAATTATAATTTTTATATCCTTCTTTAAAATTTTTTTATTATAAGATTAACGGCCATTCATTCTATGTTTATAATATACAATTGAAATTTGTAAAACTCTGCGATTAAAAATACAATTAAATATATTAATTATATATTTATATTTTTTTTTTAATGCTCATCTGATAATTCATGTGTAAATTAATTATAAATTAAATATAGTATATAAATCCTATATCATTAATCACAAAAATAAGTTGATAAAAGTTGAAAATGATAGAACAATGATCTCGCTTATAAATTAATATATTTTAAATAATTTTTTCACATATAAATTTAGCGAGCTGCCAAATTCCATTTTTATTATACTAAAGTCTCATTTTAAACGATGATGAAAAGTCTTTTAATGTATAAATTAATCAGTTTATGAATCACTATTGATAAATTTATCTATTTTTCAAATTATTCATCCAAGACGAATTAGTCTCCCATAGCAATCCATCATTAAGCAATTCTGAATTTATATATGGAAACAACCATGTAATAAACCATCGTTTACCAAGTGCATCTTCAATATTATGTCGCCATCCAAGATTGTATTTTTGATTACCATGATTTCGTTCATACGCAACACTTCCAGTAATCATTAAATGAAAATGATAAATACATAATGCACCAGTAAAACACATTCCCACCACTGACACAATATATAACATTAAATAAAATTGTTCCCATGAATCATCAAACCCAAACACAAATATTGCCAATGGAAAAATAATTTTAACTATCGATAATGGAAATTCAAAATTAATTATATTCCATATATAATAATTATTATAACAAAAAGAATACGTTGTGGCAATAAATAAATGAAGAATAAACATTAAAAAATAACGATGATTATTGTAACCAATACAGCATCCAGTGAATATACAATGATGATCACGTTTTAATATACAAGTATTGCATATTTGACAATGCCATGATCGTGGTGGTGCAACAGCTTCGCATGAAGAACAAAAACGCCAACCATTTTTTATTTTTGCATTTTTTATTGATAATATTAAATGTCGTATACTTGTATCAGACAATACTGTGTATGTGAAATTCCCCACAATATTTATCATGAGAAAATTACCAAAAATAAAATGAACAATATACCATAATGAGCCAACTTCGTATAATTCTGGCAGGACAACCCACAACTCGAACCAGTAAATTAACGGCACTATTATTAATATAAATCCCATTGACAATCCATCACTAATTGTTTTTGGCAATATTTTTTTCCTCACAATCATTTTAATAACTTATTATTTGTTTAATAGTCTATTTCATTAATTATTAATACACTTTGTTGGTTATTTTATTAATTTATTTTTATTATGCGATTTATTTCACTTTTGTCTTTGGTTTTATTTGAATTTGATAATTTAATGTATGTATTTTATTAAATGATTATTAATTTATTATTTGGTAAAATTTAATGAATATTATTTTGTTGTTAAATAGTGTGAAATACGAATGTGATCACATGATCGATAAATATACATATATTGTTATTAAATATATATATATACATATAAAACTGAGAGAACTCTGCATTACCGACAGATAATCGTGAGAATTTTTATTAAATGATGGCGTGAGTGTCGCATTAAACATTATATCACACTCAATTATTATTTTAATGGCGAGAATTCAAATTTCATTTATATTATAACTTTGTTTTTTGTATTGTAGAATTACTTGTAAAATTTCTTTTATCTTTGGAACCTTCAGTATTTTATTCGTTTTAAATATTGATGAATAACCTTTCCTTAACCTCAAAATAACAGCGCTAATACACGATGAGCTATATATTTTCGATATTGTTTTTATTATTTTTATCATACATTGTTTAAATATAATTTTATGTATATAAATTTAGGGCTTTTTATTCTATTACAATAAGTATAAAATTAAAATACTTGAGCTGGTTCATTTAGCATTATGTTAAATACATATATTTGTATAATCGCGTCATCGTGGACAATGCATGTCTTCATCAAGTGATATTACATCTTGCAATAAATATACAAATTCTTCAAAAGGGCAATTTATGTCACATCCTGGAATTCGAATCTCTTTCATTACTGATGGTATACCTAAATAATAACGTACCTGAAAAGAAAAATATCTATTAATTCCAAAACATCTCAGTTACTGATGTCATAAAATTGTATAAATATATCTGTATAATAATTTACCCTGACGTAGTATCTATCGTTTTTATTCCTTAACAATTCTATAATAATACTGCTTGTATATTCCGGCACATGTGGCTCATAAACTCCAAGTGTTATAAGTAAAGCAGCGACATTAGATTCGTGAGCACTAAATAAATGTATCTTTCGTTCATTTTTCATTTTTTTATGAACTATATCATACATAGTATCAGTAATATTTCTGAGAAGCATACCTAAATTACAATAATAAATAAATATATTATAGTTGCCTATTGAAAGTTGGTTGTCTATCAGAACCAAATAATTATTTAAAGAAAGAAACTCTCACCACCAAATAGTCTACGTAATTTAGTATTATAACTTGCGATATTATAATCGAGAATAATTCCATCACGCAATTGACCATGTGGAAAAATATTACTTGTCCATTCATCTAATACAAATCCCATAGAGTACTCTGCCATTAATGTATTATAAAGATTATACATATCTCTGCTTGATTCTATTTTTTTCCCAGTCCAATATGTTAAATTTTTCATTAATGGACGAAATTTATCAAGTTGAGTCTGTACATCTTTAGAATTTCGTACTCTTTCTAACTCTTCCAGATACCTATTAAAAAATTTGTCATTTTCAATGTTTCTATAAAGCAAAAATAATAAAAAATAAAACTTACAATGGACATTCATCTGATGCCAACAAAATGTCATTTTTAGCAGGAGAATAAGTAATCGGCATTGGTTGCCATTTCAGTTCATGATTCCATATTTGTTCACCCTTGGGTGGATACAAAGCACTTAGAACAAGCAATAGAGACATTTTTGTTCTAATATAATCGGTACTACGACCAAGTACCATGGAAGGCTTATAAGTATCACCAAGAAAATGGCTATACTGACGACGAAGTTCACTGCCCAATTGGTATTCTCGCTTTTTTCCTGTCTGTTGATAATTCAAAATTAATCACATAATTACAATACGTATTCATTAATAATATTATTAATAAATAAAATAAAAATATACATCAAAGTTTGACTTACAAGAGTTAGTCCTCCAACACCTGCAGGATCATAGTTGTAATTTTTATATGGATCATTTGGAAATGATTCGTGACCATTATCTGGCGTACGATCACCATGTCGGAATAACTGAAATAATAAAAATTAATACAGTAAAATACTGAAATCGTTTGAATATTTTGAATTAATATAAAAATATTGTTTTTAGGTTACATACCACATTTAGAAAAACTACTTCTAAATAATCACTATTTGCTATGAACGTAGTGGTTGATTCAATTAATCCAATCAAGGTAGTAATAATGAAAAAATTAATGATACTTAATGCCATTATTGTTTTAGATATTTTAAAATGTGAATGAAATATATGATTTTTTATAATTAATTATTAATTTACATTAATTCATCACAGTTGATACATCACTACGCGACTGAAATTGACATAACTCTTCTGATATTCTCTCTAGCAATCACAGAAATATATATTTGATAAAAACATCAAATTATTCAGTAGAATTCATTTAATACAAAATCATAGATTCATATCATTGAGCAAATAGTTCACACGTGCAAGTCGCATGTGTCGTGTATAAACGGCTCTTAAAATTAATCTACATCACGCGAATCAAAGCTGCTATTTTTAACACTCATCATGCTCTTAATTACAAGGTAACGTATCACATTAATTATTTATTCAAATAAAGAAAAAGATATTTCATTCGTGCTAATTTTATATTATTTACATTTAATAAAATAAATTCCTTTGATAATAATTAATTATCGTTTGAGGTCATTTTCTTTTATCTTTATTATAAATCATTTTACACCTAATAAACTTTTTACTGTGATAATATGATATGCAAACCAATGTTTGAGATTTTTAACAAAGTAATACATCATACGACAAAGATAAGACAAAAATTATCATTGTATACTAAAAAAACTAATGGTGAAACAATCTCACAAACTTCTCGGGATTTAAATATAATTCATTGTTTAATTTGATAAGACCATTGAGTAAAATTCAATATTTTTATCGATAATGTAATTATGAGAGCATTTGAAATACATGTATATTATCATTAATAAAAGATAATGTTCTTTCAGTTCTCTCTTTTACTAAACTGCATCAATGTGTACATTAATAATTGGAACGCCGAGGCATTTTTATATTATAAACTTAAATTGATACACAAGTCTACATCAGATATATTTTATCTTTTACTTTTCAATAAATAAAATATACAATAATATTCTATTTTTTTCGTGTCTTTGATTATTTGTTTAATGATTTTACAAGTGTAGATATTTTAACAATCAAATGGAATAAAATTATATTTGATTCTTATCTTTATGTCGAAAATAAAACTTTGAAAATTATAATTGATCAAATTTTTTTATGGATACTTTATACCCATTTGAAGATCGAACTGAGATATGTGTCTTCAATTTTATACTCTCAAGTGTCATTGTTGTCGTAAATTGATAGTTACGAATACAGTGAACAATCATCACTTTTAGACAAGCTTTAGCAAACTTTGTGCCAGCACAACGTCTTGAGCCTGCACTAAATGGTAAATAAGCGTATGGATGTCGATTTTTAGAATTTTCGGGTAAAAATCTTTCAGGAATAAATTTATTAGGTTCATCCCAGTATTCCATTGATCTGTGAGTTACAAATGGTAACATGAGGAATGTGGATCCTTTAGGAACTAAATGCCCATCTGAATACAATTTATTTCGATTATATAAATGTGGAATTTAATTCTATTGCAATATAAATTATTTAATTATATTTTACATACCTATTTCGATATCATCAGTTACTTCTCGTGTTAGTAATGGACCAATGGGGAATAATCTTATAATTTCATTAATTACCATTTCAGTGTATGTCAATTTTTTAATATGTTCATCCAGGACATCTGCATCAGGTCCTACCACAGCCATCACTTCTTCGCGAACTTTTTCCTTTAAAATAATTTTCATGTTTTTTTTTGTTCTATAAATACAATTCAATCATGTTAAAATATTTTTTGTACTTGCACTTCATGATGCATTGCCAACATCACCATTGCAAAAGAGAATGTTCCTAAAATCGAGTCATATGACTATTGAAAATTAAAATAATATATTGTTAATTTGAATTAAAATATCGAGACAAATAAAAATAAAATAGATTAAATGAAAATATTTACGCCGATGAATACGTCAATAATATTATATCGAATTTCATCGTCATCCATAACATTAGTTTTTACAACGTTTTCTATTATTAAATCTAATAACGATGGATTCGGTTTTTTTACATTTAGGTCACCACGTGCTAAGGCCATGTATAATTGTTTTTTCTGGCTTATTATCTGAAAAGCAAATAAAATGAAAATTGTAAAACACCAGTACAATAAATTTCGATGAAGATAAAAGAAAAAGTATAAAAATAAAGAAAAAAAATCAAACTTTGTTCTTACACTGTACAAGAATTCGTGACATATTTTATCTATATTTTTAAATTTCTTTCCAATTCTGCTGAGATTAAAAAAAAATTGTGGATGAAGCCAGGGTGTTATACATCGTTGATAAAATATTTCCAAACCTCTTTTGTGAAAAAAAACATATATATATATATGAAAAATAACTGTTATTGAAAATTACATGATTGCTTCTTATTAAAAAACTCACGAATCAACTGCTTCAGGGATTGTCATATCACCAGTATCTTGAACCGTACCAGGAATGCCAATCATTGTCTCTGCATAACGTGAAATATTTCAAATTTATTTTAATGGATTCCATTGAATGTATAATTTATGTTGACTAATTCATTGAAGAAAAATATATTTCACTAACCATATATAATATCTGCAACACAATGTTCTGATTCTTTATAAATATCAAATTCATCCATATTTAATTTCTTCGCCATATCATTAATTTTACGACGAAGTTGTTTGTTAAAAACCTCCATGTAATTCGTCAAATATTTTCCATTAATAATTGGCACAAACATCTTTCGATTAGCTCGCATCTTTGGACCTGAATAATGATTTACAATGTACAACAATATTTTTCCCATCTTTGAAAAATCTCATACTAAGTTTAAAAAAAGATTTTTGTATAGTGACCATGTCCATTTATAAGAGTGTTGATTAATATCGGTTCCATGAATTGATAAAAAAAAGCTTTCTGTGTTGTTTGTGGACTTGACAAAGCAATCTAAATAACAATCAAACAAATAATGTAAATTAATTAATTAAATTCAATCCCAATATATAATGTTAACGAAATATTTTAATATGTACCTGATAATCACTGGGTCTTGTGGTAGCAACAATTAATTTTGGACCCAGCCAGACACGAAAAAATGAAAATTCTTCAGCCATTTTAATCAATATATTGAAGCTTTCTAAAAATTGTCATTCATTATCATCATCACAATTATTTTGTTTTATGACAAATACTTTTATTTAATAACTGTTGACAACTACCTTCATAATCATTAGCGAATTCCCATGCATTACCCAACAAAGGAATTGTTGGTCGTCCAGGAATATTTTTCACAGCTTTAATCATTTTTGCATAATGAGTCCAAAATACGTGCAAAACTTTCAGAGAATATATTCCCAATAGTGATGTTACCAAACCCACCAGAAATCCTGCAAAATATTATTTATTATTCTACATTATTGATGCAATTAATCAGAGAAAGTTTGATAATAACAAATTCAAAAAACTAGTTTTTACATTGAATAACTGTTGGAATTTATTGATCACAAAGTAAATAATAGAATCGTATAAATATTTACCAGTACTTCTGATCAAATTGACATCGATTTGTAATATCAATAAATACTATCATTTAAACATTTTTTCTAACACTTCAATACTAAAGTACAATTACCTAATTTTTTCGAATTTCTTTTTACAATATCTGATTGTTAAAATATCAAATTCTACGTACCTGTTAATGAAAATTCATTCAAAAGTAATGCTTCCATTATGTGCCACTTAACTGAAACTAAAAAGATTTTCACATACTTTTCCAGTACTTATACTTTCATAATGCAGTCGACAAACTCCTTTCTAATTTCTAATTTATATCATTATTCATGATAGTCGTTTTTCCTTTAGTCATCACTTCAATGTATTTCATTTTTGCTTTTTCAAATTCAATACAATCTTCTATTTCATAACTTGATTTTAATTTCAATAATTTTTCTTATCTATCTTTTATGTATCTTTAACAATGTTTATCTCATTATTCTGCTGAAAAGAAAAGAAAATCATTAAGATTAAATGATAATTTAATCAATCATTACATGTGTGATAAAATAAACAATCAAATAATCAAATTAATATTATAAAATATTAATTACTCAATTTAATGATGAATTCAATCAATAATTTCATTTCCAATGGCATTATTTTGTTACATTTAATAACCGAATATATTTTTCTGGATGACACAATTACTCTTTGTCTACTGCATAGCTATTAATAATATTCAGTTGATGAATAATTCAATACGCATTCTGTAAATACTCTACATAATACTTCAACTATTTCATTACTATTTCGCAGACCAAAGCTTAAATAATAATTATTGCTCATTTGCGCCTAATACAGTGATGCAAATAAATTGAAATACGTGTAGTTTCACTTTATTATTATATTCCAATCTTAATTGTTGTCGATAAATTCTAATAATTTATTTTATATATGAATATTAAACATTATTATGTCGAAATTGTTTTGCCAAGTCATCGTAGCAGTTTGCGTTTGATGAACAATGGAAAGGAAGAGAGGAAATATATTATTATTTTGAATTTGAGAACAAAGAGAGGTCAAACAGACGAATATATTTTGCGATAGTATCTTAACGTTCAGTTCTTTTACTGTTGGATGGAAAATAAATAAATTACCAATTTTATTATTGTTATATCTTTCTCATGTATTGATTCGTTTGTAATATTCATCAAATAATTATTGGTTATGTATCAAATGTCTATTGCATATTATCTGACTTCTATACTGATGAGTTTTGTACATAAACATAAATCAGTTATTCCGTTCATTTTTTTTTTCTTTTGAAACTGAGTTGTGAATATACAATTACAAGACGATCCAATTTGAGAAATTTGTCTTAACCATTGCATTTGAATTACAATGAAACAGTAGTAGTTTCCTCAGTTGCTGCAATAGTCGAAAAATCTTCGTTATTTTTTGGCAAATGAGTTGAATAATCTCCAATATTTTCCGACAAGGTAGTCGAATAATTTTCATTACTGTCCGGCGTAATAGTCGAAGAATTTTCAGTATTTTCTGACAAAGTGGCCGAATAATTTTCACTACTATCCGGTGCAATAGTGGATGAATTTTCAATATTGTCCGACAAAGTGGTCGAATAATTTTCAGAATTATCTGACGATTGAGTTATATACTCTGTTGTTACGTCAGGATTGATAGTAGGAGTCACATTATTTTGTTCAGCGGGATTCAAACTCTCTGATGTCAAAACAACTGAAGAATCTTTTGATCTCCGATCATATTTAGGATCGCATTGTTCTGGTTTGATGCATGCAGCGGTTTTTATTGAATCATCATCTGCGGTTGAATTACGCACATAACCTGGCTCACATCGATATCCCGGAATACACTGAAAAATAATTTTAGGCACATAGAATTAATACATCTATTTCAAATAAATATTCAACATACAAAACAAATATTAACTTATTGAGAAAAATTTTAGATTCAATACATTTACTTGCTTCTATAATATTTTTCAGAATACATTCAAAGTGACTTCTATTTTATGATTATTTTTTTTCTTAAGCATTCTTGATTTTTTCTTGAATTTTGATTAGGAAATTTACGGGTGTATAAATCTTACCTCTTTGCATATGAGTCCATTGAAATATGAGTCACAACTGTCATCACAACTAGCACAATCATCTTGTATTATATGAGCCGAGTTGTAATTGTTAGATACTTTCATCTCGTATAAGTTATTATATCCAGAACTCTTCATACCATAAATATATAAATAATAGCTAGGCTTAGCTTCACACCCTTCACAAAAATTAAACAAAGTATTATTATTACAAAAATATCTTCAACGTATATTCATGAGCTTGATTTACTTTTCTGATAATTTTATTCAAGTATATAAAATATTAAATTTTAATTATATTTCAGAATTACCAATAAATAAATAATTATTAGATATTCTTCAGTTGTGAGTGTTTATTGTAATTAAAAATAAGTTTGCATAATTACTGGCATATGAATAAAATGTTATGAATTTATAAGTTTTTAATTTCACGTTTTATACTTACATGAAATGAAGACGGCGGCGATGACGAAAACAGCAAGGGAACAATTCCTCAACGACATTTTGGATGTTTATAAGAACATTTCGTGTTCACATTCAATTTATATAGGATCTTCATGTCTTATGATGTACACAAATTATTTTTTTTTTTTTTGTATGAAGCTATTGTTGTTAATACATTTCTGTCAATTATGATAACAATCTAATAATTGTTATTGATCAATTCATCAAAATATTTCATCAGTTTATTTGAAAAATTTTATACAGAAACTGTATTTACATTGTGATTATGGCTTAGAAAATTAGACAATTATTAAATAATACCATTGAATTTATTAGTCAGATTTTATTAAATAATGAGTGTAAATATTGGAAACAAATGTGTTTTATTTATAGCTCTATCAAAATATTTTTTCCAATCGAATATTTTTATTCATGTATTTTTCTTCAGACATTACCCCAATAGCCTTTGGTGCACGCCACGAAATTCCACTCCGTGTTATCACGAGCATTAACATTGTAAAACTACAGTGTTCCACGATGTGTAGAATAATTATTATCACAATATGATATTAACTTTAAAATTTTTTTATCGATCGCGTAAGTATCGTGTCTAGGTATAAAATTAAAAATGAGAAAAACTTTGAGCTGGGACAAGCGAAGTAAAGCAGAATTAATTTGTTGTATTTAATAATAATAAAAAGTTGGAAATGAATTAATTATAGGAAATAAAAATTGTATTGATGTATAAATATGTATGGGCGGATAAATAATGCTGGCGCGATATCGAGACTATTCTTAATTGATAATTAATTAATTATTTATTCATTTGTCAATGAATTGGAATTAGTATAATGGATGATAATTGATATATAATAAATTTTGTGTAAATAATACGATCGATGAGCGTTGGAAATATTAATTATGAATAATATTAAATTTGTATAACGTTTTTTTAATGAATGTATTTTGAGGTTAAAGTTATGATAGAAATAACATTTATATAATTATTGATGAAGTATATAAATTATAGTTGTATATATTGATAGAAAGGAAATAATTAAATAAAGATTTAAATACAAAATCTAAAATTATTAAAGAATTTCTAGACATTCACTGACTTTAATTCAATTTTTAATTTTAGTTCGAGCATAAATTATGTAAATGATGTTGAAAATAAACTTAAAAAAAATTATGTGACATAAGAAATTTGTTGGTTTATTATCATAATGAAACATTTTTAATACTATATCTCATTCAAAATTAACGTAGCATCATTTAATCTAATTATTAATCCTTATATATTACAAAATATAATAAATTTAACAAGATCAATTTTTAATTATGATTTTTATGAAATGGGTCACATAACCTCACATTCTTTATATACTCGAATAAATATAATAATCTACATAGGTATATACATATAGTAGAGTTAAAAATATAAATAAAACTCGTTCGACGCTGATGAAAACATCATAAAGAAAAATATTTCTGCGCGTCCATTTAGTTTTAGAGTTTGCGTCCAAAATTCAACGACCACTCGGATTGCGGCTTGCTGTATCACCTCAGTTGCTCGCCGACGCTCGTCGATGTTAGATCGTGTATACATAAAATATCCCCGGGTACCTAAACTAAACGTAGATAATATTTATTCACGCTTTTATATATATTCTATTACATATTAATAATCACTTAACATAATCGAAAGCCAAAATCATAAAGTTTATAGAGCAAATGAATAAAATTTTCCATTGATTATTCTGAATAATCAAAAAAAAAAATCATCTTATCACATGCTGAGCAATTAAATTAGATTCCATAATTAAACAACTTCCAAATTGAAAATTTAAATAGCTAAAAAACAAACGAAAAATCTTGATAAATTACTTGATAGAGAAATGAAAATAAAAGTATATTTAATTCAAATTTATAAAATTTTATGAATTGTCTTGAGAAAAAAGTTAAAAATATCAATAATGATAATAATAATAATGATGATAATATGAAGATAGAGAGTATAATATAAAAGGGAGGAAAATTTATAAAGTTAGAACAAAAGACGACGATTGAGAACGTCTATTCAAGATTGTAATTTCTCATGTAAAGAATAAAAAAAAAAGTGGATATAAAGATAATAAAGCGAATAGAATTATAGATGAAGAATATATGAGAAGATTAAAAAAAAACAACGTGTGAGCGATACAAATTTTTCTTTTTTATGTCCCAAAATTTATACAAGATTTTATGCATGATCGCTAGTATATTATTTTTTGCGTGAATTTTGGGACCGTTTATATATTTTCTTTCATTTTTTTCCTTCAATTTCTTGTTTCATTTCGAATTTTTTTTTTTTTTGTTCAACTGCCACAATTATTTCTCGTGTACTGTGAATTGTAAATCTTCCACAGACTACTCGAAAAGTTCATCTCTACTTCATCAAGATTTGCTGAAATTAAAAATGAAAAAACGTATAAATCATCAGGAATTCCATATGCATAAATAAATGTTGATAAAAATAGAGCAATTGTCGATTGTGAATAAACGTAAAAATAAAAAAGTGCAGGGAAAGTAATTAATATGATATTTAGGCAATTGAGAAGTTATTAAGATTCAAATATTCCGGATATTATTTATAAAGATCAAAACGACTTAAAATAACTAACAAGTTTCATACAGAATAATAAAGAGAAATTATTAAAGAGCAATATTTGACATTTTAATATAAATAAGACAAGTAATTGCAGAATAAATTCCAGCTGTTTAATTTAAAGATAAATTAGAAAATAATAATTAAATATCATGATGGGGTGGATAAAAGTGCCTCTTAACATCGTGAAGATATTATTCATACTTATTCTTGTCCTTTATATCGGTAAGCAATCTATTATTTTTTTTTACCATTTTATCATTATGTATATATATTGGCAGTGTATTATTTTTTATTCTCGTTTTTCTCTTGGGATTTCATTATATTGATATGCCACCTCCTGCACTTTCGCCAATGGATTTTCACAGTACAATAAACAATAGTTCAATTTTCATGTATTCTAATTTTGTACTTAATGAAAAGCAGTTGCGCATGAAGTGAGAAGCAAAAGTAAAATCGATAATCGATATACAATGTCAACACTATCATCGTCTCACCAAAGTCTCATTCGTTACACTGGTTTTCAAACTATTCAAATATACTGCATATATAGGTATATAATATATCTAGTTTGAATAAAATAATCTATCTATTGATGGACTTGAAAAGATGATAGGAATTGACGTAGCGGAAGGTTCAGGGATGCGCGATAAGAAACCGATCAAGAACTCTGACAATTACAAATGTGGGAAATGGGTGGGGCGAATAGAAAAAACCGGAAGAAAATTTTTTAGGTTAAAGCCGCATGATTAAATTAGATTTAGTAGGGGAAAAAATAGTTGTAATTATATTTAAGTGCTTAGCTGAAATGAAAGATTAAAGTGAATTAATGGTAAAAATATGAATATACATATAGATGTGATAATTTCAACTAGAGAGACTTTGGTTTTGACATACTTGAATTATTTGAGTGTGCATTATATGGGAAACGAGCCGTCGGAAGCAGATACGAGATGGCGCTGAGTAGTTTGTTCTCATATAGTTTTCAGATGAAGGTTTGATGACTATGAATTTCTCCATATGCTTCTCTGTTCACTATTTTTTTTTCACTTCACGTCTTTTATTTTTTCTTATTACATACGCCTTGCTTAATTTTTTGTGTACATACTTGCATTTTTCGCATTATAATTCGACTGAAATATATGTTGGGAAATAACAAAATCTGTTAAGAAGTTGACACTCAAATTTTATTTCTTCCTGCATTATTTCAATAAAGAGCTTGCTTTGAATTTTTTTTTATTATACATATTTCTTGCTTGTTCTCACCCTTCTTTTTTCCACTACACTTCCTTTTTCTTCGGCCATTTTATAAGTATCTATATGTATACATAATATTCCACTTTTTTTATTGCTTTTATTCCTTCAAGTTGCATTTTTTTTTACGACTATTCCGTTGTCGTCACAGATGCTTCTGGCACGAGAATTTTTACGGTTCGAGTACAACGGATTTAGGAAAATAGAGAGTAAAAAAGGATAAAAGAGGTGAACAGAAGATAAAAGTGGATTTTTTGCTGAAATTGAAAATCAAAATTGTTTGATCTACACGGAAAATTATGTACATATATACGCTGGTAAATTTTAAGTTGATAAGTATCGGCCGCCATTTTATATGATTCATTATTGATTTGAGGATTATAATAAATTTTACTTTAATTCGTTATATTTTGGCAATGTTTCAAGCTATATTTTATACATTTATCGAGGACAGTTTGTGTATTTCATCATATTATATATATATATACACTGATTGAAGTTGACATGTTGAAACTAAAAAAATTATAACAAGAGAAAAAGTAGGAAAGCACTACGTACGTACATATATTTATTTATTTTCAAGGAAAAAGTTTTATTATACATATTTATTTTATTTTTAACATATGCAGGTTGATTAAAATTGAAAAATCGGTCAACGAGCATATATACATACAATAATAATAAATCCAACTAACAAATATTCTCAAACATATAAATAATGATTTATAATTCGAAAAATATGTTACATAGCTTTATGAAAATTAAATCAACACATTTTATCGATAAATATTTTTATAGGTTATACATATAAACCATACATAGACATGTGTATGTGTATAGGTATTTCTTGGAAATATGAAGAACATATTTCCGGCTGAGAATGTAGCGCATAAGATACGTGCGAATAGTTGGAATGCTTCTTCTCCATTTCGGCTATCCGATAAGATAAGAAATACAAGTCCCGCGACTCGAATAGAAGTGCCACTCTTCTTGATGTCCTTTCTATTTCCTCTTTTGGAAACCTCAACACACCAATGCTCTGTATGATTGTACATATATACACTCAACACGATCTTTATTCAAGTCGAGTTCATTATCAGACTATATGTTGCTGTCCACATGATATTCATTCGTTCGTTTTTCAAAAAAAATATTGTGTACTTCACTCACTTTTTATCAATACAAAGCTTGAGAGGCTTGTAAAAACTACAGTTAATGCATTGAATATGAAATTTTTTTTATTTATTGTTATTATTTATGGTGTTCAGTATTCAATCAATTGAAATCGTGACTATAAATAACAACTAAATATATATTTGAATTTAAATTTATTTTACATATCTGTATACGAGCGATTGAACTCATGTTATCAGAAATATAGTATAAACATTGTTAAATATACGTATATAAATGTGTGAACTTGTAGTTTTTGTTTATCGTTTTTATTTGTACGTCATCAATTTGACATATCCGGATTTTTCGTCAGATTTACCAATCTTTGGAAAGAGAAATTGGAAAAGTTGGTTGTGGACAAATCGGACATTGAATCGTGTCCCTGTAAAAGTAAGAAACAGGCAAAGAAGGCAATAGGATTCTAAAAACTAACCAGGATTGAACAAAAGCATACTCATATATACATACACTGACCACAGCCGTAACGATAGTAATATTTTATTAGTTTCAAACGGCTTTGGAATATAAGTTTAAAGTGTTTAAACTCAAAACTCTCCTTTCAGCACATGTTCTCTTACATTCTACAATTTATTTTATTTTTTGTTTATTCACTTCCATTATATGTATCAACATCTTTGATTATCGATGTATTTTTGCTATCATATGTCTATACAAATGAATGAGCTCAAAGTATAATCTTTACCTAATCTATAAATTTTTACCTTTATATCAATATGAACAAATAGATTTTAAATTGACTCTTATTCACAGGTGAATCCGAAGGGTTAAGTTGTTACAAATGTGGCCAGTACAACGACGGGGTGGGCAGTATCACGCCCTGCATCAATTCAACCGCTCAAATGCATCTCCAGGAGTGTCCGCCCTCGGCTGCATGGTGCATCGTAAGTATCGATCTTTCCTTAAACCATATATATGCATATGTATATACTCACTCTACTTGAAATATTCATAAGTGCCACGATTGGATGGCAGCATGATGCTTCGCTTTACAGATCTACGTGAGCTAGGTTTATACTCCGATTGAACATATATATGTATGTGTGTGTGTGTCTCTGCATAAGAGAAATGTATATAGGAAATAGACGAAAAAGGATGTAGGAAAATAAAAGAATGGAAGATAGGAATCCGTTTGGTAGAGGCATTTAAATTGATGACGTTGCGCATTTGGTGTTGGATGTGTATATAAGTATGTATGTTGATTTCTGTTTCGTTTACTTTGAATTTATGTTATGTTTTTATATATTTATTTATGTTATTCAGTTGCAGTGTCATTTTTATATTACTGGATGTTGACGATATGGGGAAAAAAAAACTGAAAAGGAAATGAAAAACTTTTCCATATGTTATTGATCAATAAAAATCATTTTGGTTGGTTTTATGTTTATTAAAATATTTCGCCAAGTTTTGAATTTATTTCGGTAGGTTTTATTGATTTTCAATATTATAGTTTTTCAATATGTATTGATGAATTAGTTGGATTGATAAGGGTATATTCTTTTAAAAGCAGAATGGTTTGTTTGCTGATGCTGCAAAAAAAATTTGTGTTGGAGTTTTTTTCACGGGATAACAATGAAGCAAAATAGGGAATTAAAAGAAATTGAGGAGAGAAATGAAGTTGAAACGTGGGTCTTGAAGTTTTTAAATAAATATAAAAGTAGATTTATATATATAAAAGTGTCAGTTATCCTCGAGAAGAAAATTTTTTTTCTCGGTATAGATTATTCCACCCTAATTTTCATACCATAACAGTTAAATCTTACTAAATCACCACAGATTAAGATTATTCCGTATCAAGAGGTACAATTATCTTATCAGTTAATTATGTACTCAAAAATAAAAGGAAAATTCTGTTACATTCTATTCATTGTTCAAGGTGTTATACTTTCGCAAACGTTTGTATTATGAAAAGTTGACACCTACAAATGTTTCATAGTGACAATTTTGCTAAGAACAATGCAACCTCATTGACATAGAACAAACGGAGACTATATACAAATGTAAACTGAAACAATAGAAGTTGGTTTGTCCATTGTCCACACATACCACATCATGTCATGCTAACAAATAGTATCCCGTACCCAATATCCAATAAACTATTGCTGGTATCTCAAAGTACATAGACTTAAGAAACAACTATTCACCATGTCCGAATACCTTCACTTACTTATGTATATATATTATATACATATATATACGATATATTGTTCTTTGAATTTTAATCCGTTGAAGTGTCTGTTTACCAAAAAAGGAATTTATTTACGAGGGAGAAAATACAAGGATGAAAAAGTTTTATTTTATTTATTTTATTTTTAACGTATGCAGGTTGATTAAAATTGAAAAATTTGAAATTTATTCAAGATAATGATTGATATCAATCAGAGAAAGTGAAAAATAATTGAAAAAACTTATGAAAATTTGAAAAATAACTTCTATTGAAAGGTGGTCAATAATAGTAGAGATTTTTTTTAAATATGTATAGATCAAGGTGTACATATATACATCAACATTGGTATTTATTTATTGATTTATGAATTTTTATTTTGTGTTAATGAGTGTGAAATGTAACCAAAACTTAAAATTTTACAGATTCATGGCTTTTAGCACTAATTATCCCTGCTAAAATTAAATTCAGATAACGAAGATATGCTCAAGTTATTTTCATCTACGAATATCTGTCTCTATATGCATCTTCCATTTTCCATCGCTCAAATCTGCATAGAGATTGAACTTTGGGATGCAAGGGGATGGTCCAACGACCAACTACGTGCCAGAACCATTATCGTATTATCGATCGTCCACGTGTCGGAATATTCTCTCCTTTATCTATGTCTATTCTCTCTTTCTTCTTCGTTGAGCGATCGAATCCAAACATATGGGTATAAATATATGTATACGTAAACCGCTATTCTTCATTCTGATTTTGTCGACTTGTCCTATCTACATTTTTCTGGTATTTTCTATGACATTCGACAATTTTATATTCATTCTTTTTCCATCGAATGAATTTCAGTGAAAGAACTTTGCACTTTCATCCACTTTTATTTTATTTTATTTATATACTTTGTCTTTTTATCGATTTCCACTAACGATGAAAAAGCATTCGCACGCCACAGTTTCATCCACAATGTAACGATGTCATTGATAATGAGATGTGAAAGGT
>JAQQBR010001833.1:2241927-2269351 GCA_030347285.1 Microctonus hyperodae | reverse complement strand
TGAGGTTAGGTACACATATGAATTATTATTTTCCCATTGCGATTGCGATTCTACAAAGGAATCAATGAATTAATCAATATATTTAGAATATGAAAAGTTAATTTTCAATTATCAATTAATTATTAATTACTTATTACATTCTTCTGAAGTATTAAATCATTTCATAACTATTTTAATCACAACACTCTGAATATTGCAACGGTTTGCAAAGTGTTCATTGTTTATATGTAATAAACAGAAAACTTTTCATTAATTTATTGTATGATAACATTTGTTTTAAATAAATAATAATTATTTAAAGCAAATATTTGGTGCAGTGAACTGTTATCAAGTTGTTTAAATTCATTTTTCTTCTCAGTGCAAAATTATTAAACATATGTGCCAATACTGGACCATGTTTCATTAATCTGTTTAGTAAATTAATTATTCATTATTGACAGTGTATGAATCTCATTAATTCTGTTTTACGTCAGTCATTTTTCGTCAAAGGCAAAAGTACAAACAGCATAATTTCATATATGCGGCCAGGATCAGAAGAATCACACGATGTAGAGTGAAGTTATTATATCAAAGGACTTGATAGCTTTCCCAGCTCACAAAAGTTGCAAATCTAGAGCAGTATATAGGAACTTCAAACATTAAAAGAGCATCACATATTATAAAATCTCTCACAAAGATTTCAAGAATTATATTAAAACTACAAACTGTAAAAACATTATTTGATGCACATTAATATAAAAATTAATATTTGTATAAAATGAAATATTCATTTCTTTTGTGATTATATTAGTGATAAATTTTATTATTTCATTTCTAAAATTCATCCTAATATTTTGAATTATCAAAAGTCGTTGAAAAAATATCGATATTCATTTCGATAATACAACACGAAATATCGATATACGAATATAATATTAAATTAAATCATGAATTAAAGCGTGAATTAAATATCGATTTGATTTTCTTTATTCTTTCACAAATTTCATAATATATTTCATTAAAATCCTTATTATCCCTATATTAACTTTTTTTTTATTTATTCTTCACTTCCGCTCAATATATCCGTCATTTGTCACATTTCTATAGCGTCCATTTAGAGGTTATACTGTATCTATTGTAGTCCTGCGATATTTTTCAATGTATCATCGATACCTCATTTGAGCCTCTAATTTCATGAAATAATATTTACGATTTCTCATTAATGTTACAGAAGTACGTGAGCGAGGGTTCAACAGTACGAGATTGCGTGCCAAACTGCGTGGAAAAGGGTAAGCTGGCATGTTGTGCTCAATATGGTGTCACACATTTATCGCGATTGATAGTTGAATATTGGAGAACGTAAGTGAGATAAATTGAGTGGAATCATGAAAGATATATAAGCGTGTGCCAAGACAAAGAATACAATAAGAAGAATACTGAGGTGAATATATATGACATGAAAAACTGCAAGCATTTCCCCAGTGCATTTGATGCGTTTTAACTATATTGAAGCTGAGAAAAATAAAGAAATATTTGCGCGTGACACATCTACTGTATCATCAAGTATCCAGCTCGTGCAAGCGACATAAATTCCACTGAATACTTGTATAAATATATGTTTATAGATCAATATCAGTTATATTATACACTGCATTTTCCACCGAATTTACAAATTGAATTTTTAACTAATTTATTCATAGTTTATATTAGCTAGTAATTAAAATAGAATTTTAATTACTTTTTTTTTTTTATATAAATTCATTTATATTTTTTCCAATATTTCAATTCCTCCAACAACAACATAATAAAATAAATTTTATAGAACAAAAATCAACTTCAAATTAAATAAAAAAAAAATTTCATTTCACTGTTTAATTTATAAATTTTATATGTATAATTTTTTCAGTGCACGTGACTCGTTAAATATTTATGGAGTAGGGAAATAACATTTTTGTAAATTTTCCGATTCGTTTTGCGTCATTGGAAAGTTTATGATTAAAATTATTACAATTTTACACTGTAAAAATTTTCATTTCAGCTTCATTAAAAATTACTACAGCATTTTAACTGTCTCTACGTTTTTCTCTCTTGTTCTAGGTCTATATATTCATACGTATATACATACACACATATGTATACTATAATTATCTCAGTGTGATTATTGTCCGTATCTTCGCAAGCCTCACTGGCAATGGTGTTAACATTACTCTCTGTGTGTACATGTCGATTCATGTATATACATAAACCGTAACGTGGATTTAGTGGATTTGGGAAGGTCATCATCATCATCACTATACTACTAACCAGCATCATCGATCTTTCATTTCAGAGTTGAGAAACTCGAATCGGAAGGAAAGGATGCAGTAGATCAAGAGAATGCGAATAGGAGACTGAGGACATTGAGCGAGAGGTTTCTCTTGGACTTGGATGAACAAATTTGCCTATATTTACATCCCAAACTCCAACATCGATGGTACCATTCAACTCTCCCATTTTTTTTATTTCATTTCCAACTCATATATATTTTTTTTGTCCATTAGTTTGCTTTGCTTATACAGCGAAAAACTTTGGATCAACTCAATAGTTGCCAATCTGGACACAACGCAAATTTTATGCTATAACGGATGTGGAATGAGCGAAATTACTTTTTCCAAATGAGGCACAAAGAATATATGTATATATCTACAGATAATGCAATGTATAAATTTAAATTTGAGGTTAAACATTGGACTGGAAATTTAAGCTAAAACATCGCTATAATTAATAATTTATTCTTGTTTGGTATAAAGAAAACATTTATTAAAAATATAATTTATTTTTCATGTATATGTTCAATGTTATATACACAATTACGTTGGCGAATATAATGCTGTGGATAAGTTGAAATTTGTAGTCAAACATTGAAATTGAAAGGGACATTTTTACAATTTCTTCACGTTTGACATAAAGAGAATTTAGTTACTGGGGAAAAAAATATATGTATGTATAATTTTTGACAGTGAATTTTATGTTTCTACTTCACTGCAGTCATAAAATGGAGGGTATATTTCTCTCTCTTATGGTTCACTATGTAGTATACATCGTGAAAAACTTCATCCATAATTCATTCAATGTTTATCGTTTGTTCGTGTAGTGAATCTGCGAAAATCATGTAATAGTATAATAGTGTATATAAAAAATATATATTGAGTTATGAAATATGTCTAATAAAATTTTATAATATATTAGACTGCACACATTGTCATGTATTTGATATAGAAAATTTTTTTTAGTTATTATTTTATATATTTTGTTGGATAATAAATTTTTTTTATTCATTTTTCAGAAATGAATGTTTGAAATTGTGCAGTCAACTATGTACATAATGTACAATGAAATAAAATTTATTGATAGAGATTCCTGTGGAATTAAGTAAATTTCAGTTACGTTGAAATAAATGGATTTAATGAATGAATTTAATGGTAATAAATGTACTTTATATGCGACATTAAATTGTCAGGTATACACATTTAGTTATGTTATACAGTGCATAAATAATTATGCTTTTCGGAAGTATTATATTATTTTGAAAGAGCAGATGGCAATTAGGAACAACAGTGAGGAGAAAAAAATAAATGAACAGCTTAATGCAAGAACAAAAATTTTTTTTTCTTGCATGAAGAATAAATGGACATTCTTGCTCTGAGACAGGAGGTAATGTAGTGTCTAACAATAGTAGAGTGGGCTTTTCTATTCACCTTTTTTTTTTTCATTTCTACACTGCCAAAAACAAAGATAAATAGCCCCCAATTAATTTCGTATTAATTCAAATATTTTATAATTGCTGCAATTTATAAAGAAAAAATTATGGCTCAATAATTAAGGGAAAAATAAAATTGTTGAAGTTGATATTTTATGCTCAGATAATATATAGTGATGATAAAAAAAATTATTTAATTAAATGAATGAGTTAATTCAATCATTATAAAAATGAAAGGATGGTTTATTATTTGTCTTTTTCATTTATACTTAGGTATAATATAAAATATAAATTTTTCTATGTCACATTCTCGTATTCTACATCCTTGATCCAAGCTCACGATGGCTTAAAATAATCCGCGAATGGCTTAAAGTCATGCATAACTTTTTTTTTCACTGCTTTCAGCACCCACAATAACTCTGTTTTTCCGTTGAAACTTTGTGCGTTGTATTATGTGGGGCAGAAAGGGCTGGACGTCGGTCATGGACGATGCAGTGAGGGAAAGCAAATGAAATGAGAATTATACATATATATATTATTTTTTTTAGCCGCAAAAAGAATTATTTGAGTGCTCCGTTTGATCTTACACTCTCGGTTATTTCAAAAAAATATTTTACCGATAAAACCTTATTGATTTCTTATTATCCTTTATCGTGAAAGCCACTTTTATCCAAATCCACTGACACTATAAATTTATTCATTTTTTTTCTTTATAAAATAGTAAATTCTTGATTTAATAATCCTCTGAAATCAACAACTCAATTAAATATTGTACACTAATTCATCAACTTATTCATGAAAGACTGAGCAGTTAGGCGGAAGAATATAATGATTAAGAAAAATATTGTGGTAATTTAATAAAACTAACCTCTATTGAAAAATAATAATTAAAAAAATATGTTGCACATAGTAGAAACAGTAAAGTTAACGAACAAAAAAGTAGAACAGCATACAAAAAGAATATAAAACTTCTTCATAGTAGTGAATTTGAAGGTATACAATGTGCAGGTATATATAATATTGCACTGTGGTACTTTGAAGTTAATAAGAGAGTTGAAGATATAAACGTGAATACATTGACTTTCCTAAAACAAATAAAGAGTGTAATTATTAATCTAAGCATTCAGATAATATTAGTTGTGATTATACATTTGTATAGGTAGATAATGTTATAAGTAAAATAATATAACTGTTATAGTCGTTCTGAATAATTAATAAAATACTCACCAAGTTTCAGTAGTCTTTGATTATATGAAGAAAAATATTTTGTGGCGATATATGAAAAAAGTATAATACATATAGATTTGTTATTAATTTTTTTGTTCGCAGAAGCGTGGAGTACACGTACATACTGCTGTCATGAAGACGGTTGCAATCGAGGTCTTGGGATTCATGATGACTTTATCACGACATTTTGGATGACAATAATGGCTGTGGTAGTTCAACGCTTTCGTGGCTAATGGCAACATCTTTTTACAAAAAACATTTCATTGTAGGTTTAATGCCGATAATGACCACTACATCTTTGTATTATTATATATGATCCTGTAAACAAAAACAAAAATTAGACATCAGCCAAATGGATATGATGAAAAAATTCAAAGTAATCATCGAGAACATTAACCAAACAAAAAAGCATTGATAATTATGAATAGAGTATCAGTCTATTTGTGAAATAAAAATAGAATTCGGAATGGAACAGAGAAAAAATAAAAAGAAAAAAAGGTTGAACTAATGATATTTGCGTTAATATCGAACGCTTTTTACGGATTTCATGTATTTTCATTTGCTCTCAGTTGTTTTTTTTTCTTTTTTCACTGTGGAGCTCCAAAAACATTTTTATTCCTGCCGACTTTCTTTTGCCTGTGAGCTCTCAACCGTCAGCAACGATTTATTTTTCCACGTACGTACAGTATGTATAAATATATGAGTTTCTAGTATGTGTCCATTAATAACTTCTGTGCCATTTTTGCCGCCATTTCTCTTCGTTTATTCGTTTCGTTACAAAAAAAAAAACATATTGAGTATTATATACATACAGTCATACATTCGCTACATAACCTCATTAAATTCCAGCGGAAATTGGGTAAAGGTTCGAGGTGTAATAAAAAAACGATATCAGTAATGAGGGGAAGCATTTTCCGAAGATGAAAAATTATTGTGTCTGTCGTGTATTAATATTTTATTATTCATTATGTATCCTTTCCGTAAAATATAATTACATAATTGCGATATTAAGTATTGTAAAACTTATTGTTATATCGTTACACAGTATATTATATATATATATATTCATTAAATTACTGTATTAATTAATTGAAATGAAATTTCGCTATTCACTGCAATTATTACATATTTAAAATTATATAATTACTATTTATCAAATATTAATAATAATTCAATTGTCATCGAGTTAATATATAATTAATAATCATCAAAACATATATTGTATGAGCACAATTATTAAATATTTAAGTATTTAGAAATGTTTTATGATATTGCGATTTTTTGATTGGAATGTTGGAAATGAATACAAAATAAAAAGCTAAATAATACAATCAGAAATAATGGAAAAGATGGCATTTATTGATAAAATAAATACATTATAAATATTATTTTAAATTATAATGTTGCTAGTTAATACAGTATAACCTCAAAATGGCATCCGATGACAAAATGTCCGTCATTGCAGAGTGAAAGAGAAAAATAAATAAAAAGTTTTGAGTTTTATTAAACAATTATTGTTTTTGAGAGATGGCTGATAATAGAGGTTTCACTGTATTTAATTGAATATCGCTGATATGCTTTTATAGAGTTATATATATATTGTATTAAGCACGTTCCATTTTTAACTTGATAATAATTCAAATTAATATTGAATATTAATTTTAATAGTAATATATACATATATATTTGCTTTATAGGGTGAATAGTTTATAGAAAATCTACAATTGACAACTCGCTTGTGATAGTAAATTGTTAATCGAATTAATTTTAGAAAAAAAAAATCAATTGAGTGAGATAAAAATTTGTTAAATTATCATTCACAATGTTCTTTCGTATATTTTATTCATACATTTAATTATTTATAACGATTTGATCTATTAAATGTCTTATTAGTATGTTATTATTTTGTTTACACATTGAAGAAATATTGACAAATGTTTTTTTAGCTCAAATATATACAATAAATTTAAATCATTCAGAAAATTTATTTAATTGTGATTAATGCAATATATTTCAAAGCAATAATGAGCATTGATAAAAAATTATAGAATGAAATTTATTTAATAAATAAAAATACGCTTGAAGAGAACAATGAAATGAAGCAATAAAAGAAAAGATACATGAAAGAGATATATTGTTAAATAATGTTGTATTTCAAAGAGATGATGAAAAAACTTTAATAAAAAAAAAAGTAAATTGAAAAAATTCATCACCACAAGTTGAAAGTATATTTGGCTGCAACTTGAAATTGTTTAGTGACACACAAAAATATAAAATAAAATGGAAATGGAATAATATAATGAAATAATGCAAGTGAAATAATATAAATAAAAAATAATTACACGAAACAATTAATATTATAAGTACTGGTAGATAGTTTGATGCGTGAATTTTCAAATTCCTTTTACATGCTTGGTTAAATTTTGTCCAATGTCTCGCAATTTATTCCTTTATATTCAATACTAAACGCGAAATAGTGTACAAGGAATTTTCCGCAGTTTCATAAAAATAATCTACTTCGAAGCTTAATTAAGAATAAAAATGATGATCTAACAAAAATCATACGTATCGTAAAAAGTTGTACATTTATAATAGAACTGCAATAATAAAATAAAACAAGCCAATAATTAATAGTAGACTTTTTTTATTATTATTCAAATAAAGTATATTAATTAATATTACAGT
Source organism: Microctonus hyperodae (assembly GCA_030347285.1). Classification (NCBI taxonomy): domain Eukaryota; kingdom Metazoa; phylum Arthropoda; class Insecta; order Hymenoptera; family Braconidae; genus Microctonus; species Microctonus hyperodae. The sequence continues at coordinate 2,261,721 of JAQQBR010001833.1, read as the reverse complement.
TGAGTCAAAGGTTCATAACTTTATTTTATTTATTCTTTACTTTTCATCGATAAGGGTAATTATTACATGGGATTTTGAAACAATATTCAGTAAAGTTATGTTGCATATGTTAAGGAGGAATTTTTCAAATTAAAAGACAAAACAGATATTCATTAAATTATATTTCTGCAATTGCTATGGTAGTTACTTTAGAATTAGTACGCTCTGTTGTCGGTTAAAATTTATCACAGAGCGCACTGATTCTTTGATAATTATCATCTGCCAACAATCAACAAAATTATACTGATAATAATAGATACATTAACAATATGAGTTATTTTTTTCCACATTTATTTATTTATTTATTTACTAAATCATTTTCATTTATACATAATTCCCTCTGCATTTTTTCCCTTCATTTTCCATTTTATTCTCGCTTTGTTACAATTTTATAAATTCATTTTCCAGAGATAAACAATTACCATCATGTGTCGGCAAAAAAGAAAAAAGAAAATTAAAGGAATAAATAAATATACAAATAATTAATCAACGGTACTAGGATGCAATTTTATATCAACGACAGACTTCATTTAACGATGAATTGAAATAAAAATGAAAAATAAAATTGTGGGATATTGGTTTTGGTTGGGTGAATTAATTGGCAGCTGAAGAATAAATTAATTCTTCTATCATTCCTTCCTCTCTTTCCCACTATATCTGTCGTGTGACATTTATTTTTTCTTGAGTATCACACACACACTCAGACAGACACACATATACATAATGGGGATTAATTGGCTCTTTTGACATCCTCTCTAGCATTATCTGCTTTTTCGATTCTATATTTTTGCATCCACTAGATCAAATGAGCATTTGGTAATAAAACGATAAAAAAAAAAAAAAAAAAGAAGAGAGAAAATCGATTTACGTATATATGCAATGATGGTAAAGGCAGTTTGCGTGAATATATAATGGCTTGTGTGCTGGATACGCCACCGTCCATTAATTTTGCGCCTATAAAAGAAGAAACAAATAAGCACGTGAGAGTCATCACGATGGATATTTGATTGGACACGTTTTCTCTTGGTATGTTAAAAAAATATCACGTAGTTCAATACAAAAGAGAAAATGTATTGGTATCTATTATTCATATTTTTTTTTATATACTTTCAAGCAATGTAAATTTGCTTTATCATCAAATTTTAATATCAATTTTGATACAAGTATTTATAAGTTTAATAGAAATTATTCAATGGATGAAATGAATTATTGATTAATATAATTTAAAATTATTTAATCAATTATTATTCAAGCTTGATAAAAAAAATATTTGATTGTTAAATTGTACTGACCTTTTTCGTTGAATCACCACTGCCAAGAAATACAAGTCCTATTGCACCAGCGTAAGCTATCAATGTATCAATAGCTTGCTGAGTTTCTAATAAAATTCTTGTTTCATTTATCCAATCTTTTGCTATGGCTTTTGGTGCACCTTTCAATAAATTCATATATCTTAGCGTCATTTTGAAATCACCACGATCAAGCCAATACCTGAATAATAATCATTAAATTTAATAATACAAATAAATTTTTAGATTATTTATACGCTTTTTATTACAGATAAATTAAATAATTTACCTGGCACGATTTAATATATCATAAGTATCAAGTTTACTTATGTCTATTGGTTGATCTTCAATTTCTCCTTTAGGTATTGGATTAACAGATTTTATAAGCAAAAAATTTTGTAAATAACTCAGTAAATAAATTGGCAACGATGCGCCTTCCTCCGGTACTAGCGCCAATCGTCTCGCCATATGTTCAACCTAATTAACATAAGAAAAACAAGAAATATATAACAAATAAAAGAAGTTAAAACTTCTTGGAAGAGTAATTTATAATTTTAAACTTTATTTGACCTTTAAGAAACGTTTTCTTAACATGTCCTCTGGGAAAACTCCCCTTTTCACTGCTTCCTCTGGGATTGCAGCCAAACTTGCTTGAACTAGAGCATCATCCTTAGCTGAAGAATAATACGTCAAAATAAAATTTTTATCTTCAATCAATAACTTGAGCATTAAAAGAAATATAAATAAAAAATAAATTCCATACTTACGTGCTACTTTAGCTACGGCTTTTATTTCAGCTTCAAGAGGCCTAATTGACTCGTCACTGTAGGTACCAGGTGATGATACCTTTATTGCTCTTGATAATGCCTGACAAGCTGCCCACAAAACTTGCGCGTCACATGCTCCCTTTTCCTCACTTAATCGTACTAAAAACAAAAGCAAAATACAAACATAAATAAATTATTAAATGGAGAGAAATCGATGGTGAGAATAAAATAAAAACAGGTGAATATTTCATTAACTGCTAATTAGTATTTTGAACAAATAATACTAACGCTTGAGTGCCTCATCAAGACCACGCAATCGACCAACAATTGCGGCAAGCTGTGCTTTATACTTATTTGATTCAACCTCAAGCTGTTCACCGAGCGAACGATTGAAAATTCTCTGCATTTCACGTTCTTTCGTTTCAATCGTTTCTTTCATATGATCTGCATTAATTTGTGCTTGTAATTTTAATTGCCTTCGTAATTCCTCTTCAAACAATTTCCTCTCCGCCAAAAGCTTTAAAAAATTATAAATCATTTTAGAAATAATCATCAAGTAAATATAAATTGATTTTTTTTTAAATTAAATTTCACATTGAATTCACATTTTTTCAACAATATTAATTAGATGAAATAAATTTACCTTTCGGTCAAATTCATCTTGCAGAAGTCGTTTCTCATTCTTTGTTTCACCACGAATGAGTTCATGAATTTTTTCATCTGTAGTTAAATCGCCTGACGATTTGAGTGCCATTCTCAATTTATTATTGCCAATTGTCTAAATATTGAAAACAAATAAATAAATAAATTTATCGACATATTCAATTATGAAAAATTGAGAAATAGGAATAGAATTAAGCATTCACCTCGAGTTTTTGAAGCTCTGTTTGAAGATGAATGACTTTATTATACATGTAAAGAACGAATAAATCAAACAGTTCTTCATTAACTGAAAAATGTTTATCGTGAATATTAATATTTGGAAATAATATTTGTAATTCTTCATTAAAATTTTCGCGCGCTGCTTTGACTTTATTCCAATAAGTTTCAGTCACATTTGCAGCACGGTCTTCATTTTCATATTTTTCTTTTGCATCATCAATATCGCTAATTAATTTTTTCACGTTTCGCCGTGCATTTGATTTCATTGCCGGCAGCGCATCCAATTCCGGATCGTCAATAACTTTTGTAAGTTGTTTTAAAGACTGGACTGCCTCAATTGCATTATCTTCTGCTAGTTTGACCGCTCGTTTTCGCTTCTCAGTCGCTTCTTTCAACCTGCAATGAACTATCAAAAATTAATAATCCGACAAATTTTATTTTTTAAATTAATACATTTTTTATATTTTATAACGATATCACCTTTGCCAAATTGGTGATGAAACATTGGCAGGCGATCCACTAACATCAATCACCTTTATAACATCTAGATTATAATTTTTAATAGCGGAAATAGCTTCTTGATAAGCATTAATCGCCTTTGCTGCAGCTTCGACACAATGTTTTTCTAATTCCACAATATTTGCTGGTTTCAAATCATCTGGAATTTTTTTTGTTGGTTGCGCCGGTTTATCCACGACTGAAATCATCAACAATCTTCAATTAATACAAGAACAAGAATTGAATAACATTGAAAAGTGTAATTATTGATATATTTAAAGTAAGTATTTAAAATATTTACCTACCAACTTGAATTTTTTCTTCATTTTTCTTGCTTTGGCGTATTTCTGCATGAGGTTCATTCACCGGCGGTTGTTTGCGATCAATTAATGGCTCAAATATCGGTTTTGGAGCTACGATTTTTTTAGTAATTATTTTAACAAATTTATAGTAATAATTAATAATCTAGAAAAATCCCATTGACACACACGTAATATTAAAAAAAAAACATTTATGAATAAATAAAACAGTTTGGAATAAAAAATGAAGGGAAATGAAAGTGGGCTCACGTTTGTACTCATTGAACTCGTTAATAAATGATATTTTCTTTGTTGTCTGACCTTTTTTCACACTGCTGGTATCTGCTGTTTTTAAAGATTTATCATCCACATTTGTTGCTTTTTCATCACCGAAAATCGTTACCATAATGCTACCAAAAATCGATATCTATTGAGATACATTTATTTCTATGGTGTGATTTATTAATTATTTAATTCAAATCATTCACAAATGAATGTTACCTTTGCTTTAAATCATTGATGGATTCAAGTATTTTATCAAGATAAGATCCGTCTTCTTGAAATATTATTTTTATCGTATGATCAGTACCAGGTATCCATTCTTCAAGTGTTTTTCGTACATCTGAATTGTTTTTTGCCAGTGTTAATATTCCTATTGTCCCTAGAGTAATTGAACCAAGTGCTAAGAAAGCACCTCGACCTGCCCTCGATTTTTCACTGAAATTCATAGCATATCATTGAATTATATTACAAAATTTAGAGGTTATGTTCTATGATTTAAAATTTTATCATTCATGACTGAATTTATTGCATTAATAAAATGAAAAAATTTATGATATCTAACCTCTTTGGACTGTCCGATGAATATTCTGCTCTTGATTGACTTGACATTATTTTTATTCCATTGCACAATCTTAAAAGAAAAATTGATTTCAGTTAATTTATTTACATATCTCAAGCCATTAAAGTTTTTTATGATGGCAAATAAATAAAACTTACCTTGCATTATTGATACATGGCTGATTAATATCTCGACATTTAATACTTGAATAAATTTTTGAATATCCATTTTTTTTAATCTAATTTACAACAATACACAAAAATAAATATGATTTAATACTTAATGAGAATTATATAAGGACTATTTGTCATATGTCATTGGATATTAGCAAATGGAGCAGATATTAAAATGATTAAATAAAATTACTTTGGAATAAAAAATCTTTTCTTAATTACATTTTATTTAATTACAGTCAATATAAAATAAATACTTTGACTATAAATAACGTAGAAATATTGAAAATTTAAGTCATGAATCGAATTAATGCCAACTAGAATTGTTATTCATCTAAATTTATATGCAAATAAATATCAATAATTCAATGTTATTAAAAAAATATTTTGAATGAGTTAATATAAATATTTATTGTTTAATCATTCTATTTCATGATCACTCACTTTATAAATCCGATTATGTGGGTTTGACGATAATTTAAAACCAATTCGAAACATTTTTTCTCCTTGGATTTAGCCGGAGTGGCGGTGATCAGCACGAAAGACAACCTGATAAATATATATGTATAAATTATATGGCAAGAAATAGTACACGGAATAAATGGAATGGAGAGCGGAATAACGGTACTGAATAAAGCGCACACGTGACACTGCAATCGGTGATAATCTCTCCCAATCTCATTTATAAATATACACATTCAAAGATCTTTAGAGGTTAGAATCTCGATTATCGAACTTGCAATTTGCGTAAATTTAATAATTGATTTATCGCATGGATGAATATCGATAATTATCGTAATTATGTTATGTATTTCGAAATGGAATTGGACTGATCAGTCTGAAGCCAGGCAAATGTGATTTTTCTTAAAATAATTCACTCGTGTTAATTAACTATTATTTTTAGGTTTTGTACACTTTGAATCTCTTCAAAATTTTAAACGAATTGGGAATTTAATAAGTGGATAATAGCATGGGAATTCCATAACGATAATTATTTCTTTTTCATATTCAAATTTAATCATAATAAATATAATTTAAAAATTCGCGCCGTTACATGCATGTTCTTAAATAAAGGAAACGACATAACCCAAAAATAATCTGCAGTTATTCAAATAACACAACGTGCGTGGTGTGTTTTGTGTATATTCACAAATTTTATTGCTGATTTATTTATTAAACAAATAATATTATTTATTATATAACAGTGATAATAATTAATAAATAATGTCGAAATCAAAAAAAAATATGGGGGAAGTAAAATTGGGAAAGCAAGAAGTTTTACAAGCTGTGGTATTAGGCAGCGATTTTACAAGTAATTTGACACCAATGCAAGATTTCTACCCTACAATTTTAACACCAGTCGCAAATGCACATCTTTTTGATTATCTTATTGAGACGTTGATACGTTATGGTGTGCAAGAAGTTTTCATATATTGCAGTGATCATATAGATGATATAAAAAAATATATATCATCAAAAAACACTGAAGATATTATAACAATATCATTAATTATTTCTGATGGATGCCAGTCAATTGGTGATGCATTGCGAGATATTGATACAAAAGGTTGGATACGAGGCGATTTTATTCTCATACGTGGCGATGCTTTTATCAATGCAAATTTAACGAAATTAATGGCTAACCATCGCGGAAGAAGAGAACGTGACAAGGGTGCTGCTATGACACTCATTTTTCGTGATATTGGTTCAACAAAGAAATCAATATTGGATAAAGATACATGTCTACTTGTAGCTAACAAACAAACTAAGAAAATGTTATTTTATAAAAAATTGAAAACAAATGAACCAAGAATTGAATTCGAATTGGAATGGTTTCTTAATCATGATCAAGTAGAAATTAATTCTGGATTTATTGACACACATGTTTACATATGTTCACCATCAGTTTTACCACTTTTTTCAGACAATTTTGACTTCCAGGTAAATTTACAATTATACTAAATCAAAAATTAAATAACATTACTTGAATAATCATTCTAATATTGTATATTTTTATTTTGCAGACAATGGAAGATTTTATTCGTGGCGTATTAATGAATGAAGAAATATTAGATTCACGTATTTATTGGCAACAATTAAAGGCGGACGAATACGCCATGCCAATAACATCATGGCCAGCATATCATATATTAACACGAGACATTCTTCAACGTCAAGGTTATCCATTAACACCAGAAATGTTATGTCCAAAACGTAGCATTATCTATTCATTGCGCAGTACGTATAAACATCGAAGTGCAGTATTAGAACGGGGATGTGTACTTAAACGTAACACAATTGTGGGTGAAAAATGTTTTCTTGGAAAAAATGTAACAATCGCTGATTCAGTAATCGGTAAAAATTGCACAATAGGCGAAAATGTTACAATTGAAAATTCACATATTTTTAATTGTGTCATAATTGATAATAATTGTGTTGTAAAAGATAGCGTGATATTTCCAAATTGTCATTTAAATGAATCTGCCAATGTTGATGCTTGTATTGTCTCATCTGATATTAAACTGCCGCCGATGTCTAATTATGTTAATGTCATATTACACAATGGAAATGATGGTAATATCGTGAAAAACACAATGACAAAATACAGTACAGATGATTCCACTGAATTTGTTTATTTTAAAAAACAATTTCACAGTGAAGATGATGAAAGTTATGATACAGACGATTCAAGAAGTGATAGAAGTTCAATTACAGCTGATTCACCTATACCTGATGATAATGATAGATTTTTATCTGAAGTTATTGATAGTTTATTGCGTGGTTATCAAGAGAAATTAATTTGTGACAATTTAATATTGGAAATAAATTCATCGCGCTACGCTTACAATGTTGGTATACGTGACGTAACATATAATGTTGTTAAAGGAATTCTTTTGTTACCATTGACGTATTTCGAAGAACAAAATGAACCAATAACTGATACAGGCTATCAAAAAGTATTAAAAGTAATGATTAGTTATTTCGAACCTATTCTACAGAATTATATTAAAACTGAAAATGCACAAGAAGATTGTCTAAGAGCATTTGAGGCAGTTGCAAATATCACTGAAAGTTTTTTGGGTATTGCTCAATATTTGTTACATTTATTATATGAAAAAGATATATTGAGTGAAGAGAAAATTTTGCAATGGTATGATCGGGAAAATAATAACGAAAATAATGATGACGATAATAATGATGATGATGATGATGATGATGAAGTATTGTATAATAAAGAAATTCGTGTGGCAATTCAGCCGTTTATTAAATGGTTAAGTGAAGCAGAAGAAGATTCATCATCCGATGATGATTGAAAAACAAAAAATTATATGTAAAAAATAAATATACTACCTAAATAATGTAATTAAATTTAATTTGTTTTTCAATTTTTCTATTACCCTTTTCTCTATCTATATCTACTTAATTCAATTAATTTAGCATTTACTTATTTCATTTTATTTATCTTCAACACGTTGATGAGAATTAATCGATATAATATATATTCCCTTCATTGGTAATTGGTTTCAATAATTCTTGATAAAGTATTTATTATCCTTTGATTAAAAAGAAAATGTATAGATATCTATATATATTTATAAATGAACTGATTGTGCGATTTCTTCTTTTAATCTTTCATTGTATTGTCATGTAATAATATAATAATTCATCTGACGATACTCATTGACTCTGAATCAGTAGGAATGATAATTATTATTGTTAATTATTCTTTTCTTTTTATATCTTCTTTGGTTTAGTTTGGTTTATTTTATTGTGCCTAAGTTGATCGAAATAAGTGTGCGATATATTTCATTCGAACAATGTGGTTTCTTTACACAATTCATGACTAGCTTCATGTTGATGATCTGGAAATTTCATAACATTAATCCATTGACGCAGTCGCGCACCTTTACTGTTACAACTCAACACAAGACTTCCTGTATTGAATGAGATAAAATGAGAAATAAAAAATACAGTAATTTGTTTTTTTTATCATAAAATATACAACAAAAGATTTAAACTCACCAAGAAAATCATTTTTCTTTCCGAAATCTTTATCCCATACTGTTAAAACAAGCGCGAGAGTACTTAAATCATTCAATTGCGTTTCGAATGAAAGTTCTTCGTTCCATTCTGGATTTAAAGTATTCCATTTGACCTTTGTTGTGTGCGTTAATAATGTATTTTTTGTTAATTTTTTTCCCTGCTTCGATTGATGTTTTGTTAAGCTCCTTGTGAAACTTTCTCTTAAGCTCTTTGTTGTATGAACTTGATTCATTTTTATTGGATTGTCTTCTCGTTGCGGAGTTGGCATTAATAATCTCACTTTCACAAATGGATCAGATAGTCCATTGCTGTCCATTGCTAATAGATTCATCGCTCGTTGAACATGAACTTGCAGTGCTCGTCGATTCGTGTTGTAATTCAATGATAGAAATATCCTTCCGCGACCGTTGCTCAGTTCGTCGCCCCAAGCATTCTCCTCTTGATCCACCTATAAATAATTATTTTATATTAATTCATATTTCAGCAGAAAATTTCGATTCCACAATTATTAAATAAAATCCTATCAATTTTTTTATTTTATACACCATTTAATATCGAATAATTTATAATTCAATATTGATTAATCCATCCGAAGTATAAATAATATTATTTATCTAATAATAAATTTATTTGAATATTACTTGATAATGTTCCATCAGCGAGACGTTGTAAAATTTCGTTTGATATGGCCGTAGTTCGCGCAAGGGAAATTTGGCTTCGCCTAGAAAGTCCCGACCAGCCTCGTCGTCCTGTAGGATCATTATATGCAAAGCCTTTTCGCTCATCATCTATTTAAAAAAAAAATATATACATACATATAATAAAAATTTAATAATCATTCACTTCCCTTTATATCATAGCTTACATAAAAATATATTTTATAAAATTGAATCATTTATATTTTTAATAACGATAAAGTGTTTCAAATCGAAAACTTACATCGCTCTCTGTTATCGCGTAAAAGTTGAGCTGCTCGTTGAATTCGGGATCTCGTGTCTTGAGAACTGTTTTGCTTCTCAATTTCATTGTGGTATTGCTCTCTGGATCGATCGGTAATATGTTGAGTACGCAAAACGGATCCGCGAGACCGTGAATGTCCATTGGACGTAGAGCTCTTGCTCTTATCAATTTGCATTGAAGACAATGTGATGTTTGATTTGGCTCGTAACGCAGGGCTATCTCCAACGTTCCGTAATTTTTCTCTTCGTCCATTCCTAATTCAAATAATATATACTTTTTTATTTTGATGACAATTGAAATTTTAATTTATCAATTAAATTTATTATCAATTCACCTGCTACATTCAGATCCATTTGTCGATATATCAACGGTTGATTTGGATCGTGGTCGTGTTGACTGTTGCTGACGCACGTTTTTCTGCTGTCCATCATTTCGCTGACATTGCTGTCGCTGTTGATACTGCAGCGTTGAATCACTAAAGTATATTATAAAACACGTACGATATGACCGTTCAGTAATAAATTGACACATTACCTTTGTCTTCTAGATGCTGTTGCATGATATCGACTGCTGGTGGGATCTGTCGATTCCAAAGTTGATCCAACTCCACGAATTTGATTTATTTTATCATTTGATGAATTTCCACTTACACTCTGACAAGATTGTTTTTTTTTTGTTCCACTATCAGTTGATTCACGATCAACTGACTCGGAACTACCAATAGCAAACTGACGTAAAAACGTTGATGATTGGCTGCTACCAGACCCCGTTGTCATTTTGTCACGTTGGTCACGAAGACGATTTGACGATCGCGATGGCGAAAGTGGAGAAAGCGGAGATGTTGGTGATGTTAATGTAGATGAAATAATTGGTACTATTAATTGACCAGGTGACAAAAGATTTGGTGTTGATGGTTGTAATTGTAATGACACTGATTTTATTTCATTTTCAATTAATGCATTATTTAAATCCAATGAGGAGCCACGTTTATTGTGTACTTCGACAAGGGTTTCAAATCGTTTTTGTGTCGATGCTGATTCACCAGGCTCTGATGATAGGCTGGATGAAACAAACAATCTTCGATGAGTTCCATTACCTCGTGTTATATCTTCATCCGATGATGAATCTTGAGTTAATTCAGCTGGTTCAAGTGAACGTGAACTGCCAGTTAAAGTCCATGCTGCACATTTTGAGCCACTCCGAGGTTTCTATAATTAATATTCGAACAATATTATTTCTCATTTTTCATTTAAATAATATGAATTCATAATCGATTCATTAGGCATATATAATTGCTTCATTTAATTTTTTTTTTATATATAATCACCTTCTTTTCAGGTAAAATATATTTGGGCAAACTTTTAAAAAACCACGCTCCACTTTTCTTCCACATTTCACGTGTCTCTGTGCATATACGACAGAGAAATACTTTTGTTGGAGGTGTTGATGGTGGATTAACATTAACCAACGATTCAAGCGATGATAAATTTCCTATTGATGCAGAAATCGGTCGTTGTTGACGATCTGTTTGCGAATTTTTTGCATTAGATATCGGTGCCACGGCGGCGGTTGTAGTTTCAACGCCACATTTTTGGCAGACATATTTGCGACAATCTCGACATAAAGTTGGTCCAGCACCCAAGACCGTGAACTTTTCACCGCATAAAGCGCAACAGCAGATGCATTTGTTGCCACGAATACATCTACTCCCGCAATTACGTCCATTTGATCTTGTTGAGGTCACCATTGATACATTCCGTTTCATATTATCAAGACGTTCAACCAACTTCCCCACTCGCTCCTGTTCCGATTGATCTAAAGCTTCTGCACGTTGGATCACCTGAATTTAGCCATTCAAATACGAATTAAAATTAATCCATAAAATAATATATATGTATATATATACATATAAAATTAACCTACAAATATCAGCCATCGAAATTAGTTTTAAAAAATAGCCGTTATATGACGGTAATATACAAGAATAAACAGAAAACGTTTCGAATATTTGTAAAATAACCGTTTTTGAATGGTGGCCGATAATATAAATTGTACTAAATAACTTATTGATAAATTAATTAATGAAATTTTTTATACTCTATATTTATTTTCTTAACTAACTTCAATTATTCTTTGACGTTCATCGTCAGTTAATGGTACATTTTTATTGGAATTTGACGTAGATGATAAATTTCCTGGATACGATGAAGAATATTGATTGTAATCGTCATATCGGGAATCTAGTGAACTACTTTTAACCGACCAACCAGTCTTTAACCTACAAATATATTATGAAAAAAATTAATAAGAATAAAAACGTTTTTTTTCATGAATATTTTAATTAGTAAAATAAATATCAATAATCATTTATTGTACTTTGCTCGTAATGCCAATTGACGATCATTTGGACAAACCCATTTGGTATTTCTTCCACTTCCGGAATGATACATAGCGTCCATATTTTAAATGTATATATATATATATATATATACACTTAATTGAAATTATCTGATCATAGAATAAATCATCTTGAATTGTTTATTATATTTCTGGCACGTGTCTTCCTATAAAATTCAAAAAAATATTCCAAATTATAAATAACATTCAAACAAATACTCATTTTATTTCATTGCAATTTAAATTACTTTGAAAAGCAATTATTTCTCTCTAATATCAAAATATATTTCTGAAATAAAAAAAAACAGATTAAATCAGTATCAGATTGATTCAGCATTATCATGAAATAAATAAACAACTCTGCGTGTATATAATTCATTCAAATCTCTTTGCATTTTTTTTTTTCAAAAGTAATATAAAAAAGAATTATTAATGCCAAGTAGAAAGAAGAAAAAAAAAAAGAAAGAGAGAACTTTTAGATGAGTTGAAATTCTACTGACGTATAAATAATAATGCATAAAATCACAAACAAAAAGTTTACAGTCTGTAGAATATAAAACAAACAATTGAAAGTAACATTGATCAAGAATGAGGACATGAATTATCTGTGACGCAACAGGCGCGTACAGAGAAATCGTGCCATGACTAAATGTTAGGTTAGGTTCATTAAATGTACATGTACAATATATTTATATATATTACAGGGAGAGTTCCGTTTTGCCCGGGTGACCCAATTGAGCTTCTCTCTCTTTCTTTCCCGTTTCTCCCACAAATCCCACCCCTATATGTATAAATATATATGGGAAACTGAGCCACATATATACATATATATTACACATATATAGAATCTTCGACCATGGCCTGATAACGCTAGTAAAACGCCACGTATGCATGGTTCAAGGTTATTTGTAAGCGCAACTTTTTGACGACTTGTAGATATAGTTATAGGATAATTTAGTATAGTATAGTTATTATAAAAGTGTATATGTATATTATATGATTATATCCCACTTTTTTTTACTGTTTATTTCTATATATCTATATATTTATCATGCAGCATATATTTGCTCTCACATAATATTCTACATGAATATTAATATATTTTGTATAAAATATCGTGAATATTATCTGAAAATGTATTTCTATCGCAACGACGATCGTCATGAAATTGTATAAAATGTTAAAAGAGTATAAACAATAATAAATTGATAAGGTTTTGAGGTTAATGTAAAATGGAAAAAGCAGAGCATAAGTATTTTCAATTTAATTTTTTTTTATTGACTTATCGGGGTAATGTACATATGTATAACGCATCATTTGTTGTTAATATTATAATATGTACTAAACTAACCATAGAAGTATATATACATATAAGTTTTATATAAAGATGTATATGTATATGAAATTTTTATTTATAGGCATTGGATGTGCGAGGAACAATAGGAGCGTGTGATTATATTTGATATTTTCTCCAGGAAATATAAAGTTATGAAAGAAGAGAAAATAATAAATGGATTTAAAACAGAATTTTATCGAATAAAATGTTATATGAATACATATATACATATATATATCATTTCCGTTTGTATATTTTTTTATATTTGGTTTAGATAAGTTATCAGAGTGTATGAAGGATATCACAATCAACAGGGTCCGGTGTGAAACCAGCTGTTGCCTTATTATTCTTTATATTTTCAATAGACCATTGGGAATTTTATTTATCTATTTTCTTTTTTTTTTCCCACATTGTATGTATAAATATATACATATATGAGTTGGTATTCATTGGATTTCAATTGTAAGATTTGATTTCTGTTTGTTCAACCATTGAAATCATGATTATATTTATGTATATTCAATGATTTATACAGGGTTGATAATTTTGTATATAAAACTGTGCCACGTTTATATATTGAGAAATAAATAAGTGAATAATATATAGACAATTGGAAAATTAAAAGGTAAATAAAATTATCTGAAAAATAAATTTGAATTGAAATAAAATTGATCATGCAGAAGTTGAAGAATTTTTTTGATGTAAAAGAGATTAATTAAAAAGTTATATATTGAAATTGATCTTCATGCGATAAAGAGATAAGAAGATATGAAAAGAATATGTGGATATACTTACTCATTTATTGCTTTATTAATTTTTTCAATTATTATCACTCAACGCGATTGTTTAATTACCTCATAATTTTCCATTTACCTCTATCTATTTCATGCACAATACAAATGAAAAATCTCAAAATATTTGAATGAGAATTTTCAACCTAAAATTGACTGTTTCTAATTCTCATTTTTTCTTGTTTTCTCTCTTATATTTATTTATTTATTTATTTATTTTTTTTTTTTTGAATTAACAGTTGAAATATTTTTACTTCATCAATTAATTAATTAGTTGGTTAATTAGTTTATACTTTTAATTTTTATTTTTTATATGTAGAAACTACATCTCTATATAAATCAAAGAGGAGTCTACTTGGTGCTACTGACTACTTGGCAAGATCAGTGTCCGATCGACAGGTGGCCGTTACTACTGCGAGTCTGTCTAGAATAAACCATTTCTCCTTTGCATTGCGTGTGCGCACACACTCACTTAACTCTCGCCGCTTTTTATATGTATATATGGGCATCTCCCAATAGTGGACACCTCTCAATAGAGGTCACTATGAAAGATATATTTTTTAAATACTCGCAACTTTTATTTGTTTTATTCTTGATTTTCCCTCAACAATTTCCCCTCTATATAACGGTCAATCGATTGGTGATTTTTCATGGCCGTTATTTGGGGGTTTTCGGACATATATACATGTCATGTGTGCGTGTGCACACGCATGCGTGTTAATCATGACAGGGGAAATGTAGAAATAATTCAGTTTGTCTATAAATTAAGAAAATTTTAAATATAAATATACAAAATTGATAATTAAAATAATTTGAAAGTCTTCAAATTTTTGTTATTGTTGATTTGAATTATATATTAATAGAATAAACAATTAATTTCAGCACTCAAACAATTTTATAGGTTATGAATTTTATTAAATTTTATTAAATAAATAAACCTTTTTTGTATTATATAAATACGAAAATTTTTTTGTTATCTTCAAAGAGTAAAAGTATGATTAAGAGAATAATTGAAAAATATAATTTGAATATTAGCGGGATTTTTATTGCGCATGCGCATCTAATATGGCGCGTTCAGATCAACCAATTATAACTTCCCTACTAACTTCACAATGGTTTTGTGAACTAACTGAAGTATTCAACCTTCATTGCATGTATGAGAAAAACGACAATATTATTTTTGGTAGCCATAAAAAAAAAATTAATGTTGGTGCACGTGAATTCGTGGGCGTGATCAAAATCGTCACGATGCTTTGCCGGGGAAAAAATTAATATAAATTATAACAAACTTGCATTACGTGTCTGTTGTTCGTTGCTGGATCAGTTTATGTGTAAGTAAAATTTCCTATCTGTGATTTTGCATTAGTTGCAAGTTTTCATCACACAAACACACGCATCCATAATATAGGACATACTAATGATAAACAAATACACATACACAGCCAAATACATGTACAAAATATACATATTATATACATTTTACTTTCATATATACAATGTAAAACACAATTAAATCTATATGGAATTAAATTTACGATTCCCAAGTTGTTCATATTCTTTCTCGTCAAATAACCGCTTTCATATAAATTTTAGTCACAAGTTAAATGTCTATGTATATATATTTAAGTGTGAGTCTCCAATGAGAATTGATCTTGTGACACGTTGTAATCGTATTTTATTATAGGAATACGTAAGGACATATTTTTTTCTTTATCATCGTTAATTAAATTTCCATCGCATTGTCACACTGTTCATTTCCACTTAGTGATAATAGAAGAAGACTGGTCATTGTAAAATAAAAAATATTGTTAAATTACAAAGTAAATATTCAAGTAAGAGAAATCATATTTATCATTTTAATTTTAATTATTGAATCAATGGAAAAATTTAACATGAACTATTTATTTAACCGTCTGCTTTACTTTATATATTTCATTGTGTATACGAGTATTTAACAAAGGAATAAAGAACAGCAAAGAATAATAATTTATCTTCACGTAGAATATTTGTATATCATTACAATGGTGTTTGTGGTTAAAATTAATATCTTTTTTTTTTTTAAACATTAAAACACTTTCACTAATATTATTTCTTAAACTTTCTCCATTTTATATATTATATACATAATTCTTTATTATTAATATTTGTCTGCTAACTTTTTTTACTAAATGAATACATATTCTTTGGCTCATAACCTCACTTTTTGTCTTCGATTTTCATTTTTAGTTTCTTCTGACGAAATATGATTGTGATGCGTGCATAAAATTGAGTATTATTAATTAATTGTGGCTTTAGTGGCTTTTGAATATACAAAAAAAAAACAAAAACAAAAAAGTTTGTTGATAAAAACATTTTGGTACAAATGAGAAAATAATTGATTGGTAAGATACAATACAATAAATGAATTTATTGCATCACAGTTGTCACAGTAACTAATGCTAAATAAAAATGATTGATATTTGTGTCAACTGAATGAAATATTGAAAGCGATTGAGAATATACGAAAAATAAAATACTTGTGAAAACGAAATGGTGAAGAGAAAATCTGGTCACAAATCAGGTGCGGCGTCTGCCAATCCAAACTTAACTACAAATTCATCAGTTGATGCTGAATTGTCTGGTGATACCAGATATTTTAATAATGAGCTTGGACGCATGACACGTGATCGTCTTAAAAACAAGCTAAGGGAACGTGGTTTGCCTCTTTGGGGAAGCAAAGCTGATATGGTACAAACTGCCTATACATTTATATAATTGCATGCAATTTATTTTTGCTATTATTTTCCTTTGCTTATTTTTATACTTTGCCACTAATTCTATTCAATACTTTATCATGAAAATAATATGACTTATGCACTATGCAAGAAATTTACTAGAGTCACTTAATGATCACAATTTAGTTTTTTTTTATATTAAAATAATAATTTATGCACGCAAATAAATATTCTTGTGTTGCTTGTTTTGTTCCAAGTGACCAATAGCAATTTCATATCAACCACGTCATGCAATTCAATTCAATGCATGTTATTATAGAATTTGAGCTCCCCCTCTTTTTCAATATAAAGTTGATGAATGAAAAGTGGAAGGGAGAAACCGAAAGAAATAGAATTTAACCCATGATACCTTATGACCTCTTCTCATATCACTTCGTAGTTTAATTCTCTAACCAATTTAACGCATGTAACGTTGTTTTTTTATTCAAATAATAAAGTATTTGTATTTATTAATAATATTTTATTGTACAAAATAAATTACAAGATGTAAATAAAATGTGACAAAGATTTATTAAAATTATGTCACGTTCATCATTAAAAGAATGTCTAGTGATTGAAATGGAAATAGATTCTGTAAATAATTTATGATTATTTTTTTATTTTTAAACGAAGAAAAAAATAATAAATAACTTAACACTCGTGCGTGTTATTAAGAATTGAAATTGAAGGTCAATAAAGTAAATTATTATTCAATTGTTAATATTATTTTACTTTTTATTTGTAGATAACACGATTAGAGGAAAATACAATGGATAATAAATCAACAACTGTACGACGTGCAAAAGATTTTACAACGAATACAAATGGAACACAACAGCGAACTGGCGGTGATGTTTTATTGTCTTCATCATCATCATCAACAACAAAATCCATTGGTTTATCATCGACGACAACGGATAACACAATTGATCCTGATAGTTTAACATTGTGGCAACATCCAATAACAACATTAAATTATTTTTTACGTGAATTAATTATTGATACAGTGAATTTATGCGACAGAATATTGCGCCATCGCAAGACACTGTTTTGTGTATTGTTTCTGATCGGATTGTTTATTATATTGAGACATGTCTCTGGTCCTCAGCAACAAGTAAGAAATAATTTAATATAATAATATAAACTGAGTTTTAAAAAAACAAAATAATTATTTTGAAGAATTAATAAATTTTTTTTTCTTTTTTTTTTATTTGATTGTTTAAACAGATGGTGAAAGCTTGGGAGAGTAGTTTATTATGGTGGCTATATTGGGTTGGACTTGGTGTTTTATCAAGTGTGGGTTTAGGAACAGGTCTTCATACCTTTGTTCTTTATCTTGGCCCACATATTGCGGCAGTAACAATGGCTGCTTATGAATGTGGTGGTTTAAATTTTCCTGAGCCACCATATCCTGACTCGATTGTTTGTCCGACAATAGTTGACGCCACATGGAGTGCGGGAATATTAAATATTATGCGTAAAGTACGTGTGGAATCGATGATGTGGGGTGCGGGAACAGCTTTAGGCGAATTACCACCGTATTTTATGGCACGTGCAGCTCGAAATAGTCGACAAAGTGATAAAGATCATGAACATGATCAGGAGGATTTAAAAGAATTGGAGGCACTTGAAGCTATGGAGAGTGGTGAAAATGTGCCGTTAATGATGAGACTGAAATTAGCTATGAAACATTTTGTACAGAAAGCGGGATTTCTTGGAATTCTTGCTTGCGCTTCGGTATGGTGATTTATTGATTAATATAATTTATTATTTCAATATTATAGTTGATAATTTGATTATTATCAATTTAAAACTGTTTGGAGATTTTATTTGTTTATTTGTTATTTATGTTGGGATAATTTTTGTTTTTATTTGTTTATAGATACCAAATCCATTATTTGATCTTGCCGGTTTAACATGTGGTCACTATCGCATTCCATTTTGGACCTTTTTCGGTGCGACACTAATTGGTAAAGCAATTGTTAAAATGCATATACAACAATTAGCAGTTATTGTTGCGTTCAATGAGGAATTATTAGATAAAGCTATTGGATTATTAGCTGTAATACCTTATGTTGGTCATAGGTTTCAAGAACCATTGAAAAAATATCTTGTTGAACAGAAAAATAAACTTCACAATAAAACATCTGTGGTGAGTTGATAGGAAAAATTAATTCATAGTTTATTAAGTAAATTTTACTTTTATAAATCTATAAAAAAAAATATTTACATATCGATTCGAATTTGAATTTGTATTCGATGAGTAAAAAATTGGAAAACAAATCAACTTTTACATTGAAAATCGCGATTTGGATGTAAATTTTTTTTTATAATTTTTGCTACAAATTTAAACAAATTAATATGAATATTATTTTTGCAGGAGGGAACGACAACGATATCATGGTTATTTGATAAATTTGTGATGGTTATGGTGTGCTACTTTTTGGTAACAATAATTCATGCGCTTGCACGCAATCATCATCGCAGGCGTACAAAATCTTCGACAGATTAAATAATTAGTAGAATTTCATATGATATACGTAAAATGCCTTGATTATTTGGCGCGTTATCTATATGTGCATGAATATATACGAAATGTGTGAGCTTGTGCATGTGTGATAGCGAAAAATATGAGGATTTAAAACGAAAGAAAAAGTGACGGGAATATCGAAGTGAAGCATCCAAATCAATTATTGTTTCATTATTTTGTTTTTTTTTTTTTTTT
>JAQQBR010001833.1:2220013-2233496 GCA_030347285.1 Microctonus hyperodae | reverse complement strand
AAAAATAGATAACAAAAAATTCTTACAAAATTATTACAATATTTTTTTTTGTTTATTTCCAAATACGAAACAAAATGCAATAGTAGGATAAAGTCTGTTTTCAAATCACGAATAATTGATTAGAAAATAAAGAATCTTAATTTACTAATACATTAGATAAAGAAACAAACTCTATTACATTTTTATCATATTTATTTATTTATAATGGAAAAAAATTCTTCAATGTGTATGATTTATATATGATAAACCGTAGAAAATGAATGATTAATTTTAAACATTATCCTCTTCCTCGCCCTGCTTGTGATCCACCTGGTTGATTTTGTTGATTTAACCATGGTGCTGATCCAGTACCACGTCCTCTTTGGTTTTGTCCTCTACCTCGACCTCTCGCTATGAATAAAAACGTTAAATTAATATAATTTATCTTTCAATCGAATTGAAACTTAATTAAATCTTTCATCAAGTTATACAATAAATATACATAAATACACATATATAATTAACCAATAAATTTTATACCTTGAGCTCGAAGTATTGCTGACTTTCCTCTGCCTGCTGTGCCTGAACCTTTTCCACCAGGTCTTTTAAACATCGGTGCATTTTTTAACATGTCCGGCAATATAAGAAAACGAATTTTTGATCCACGAATATAAACATTTTCCAATTGTGCAACTCTACCGTCTCTGTATGTGACTGTAATGCTTTGCATTTGGCAATTCATATTATCTTCAGCTTCGATTAATGTTCCACGATATACTTCGCCGGTATTCGTTTCACAGGTTATAATATGACCCTCAGCTTCATGAAGCACTTTTATTGGTACACCAATCGACATTTTGTTTTTAAATTCAATTGAACTTATGAAGATTTGATTATCGTTGACGATTATCTCATCAAATATTTATATTCATCAATGAAAATAATAAATAATAATCTAGTTGTCAGTAAAGTTTGCCGCGAAGCACGCTCCAAAAATAAACGTTCGATTATCGTAATAGACCATGAATAATAAAAACATCTAGAAATTAATCATCTCACGCTTCAACTCTGGTGTCCAATATGTGAACTAAAATCTACACAAATATAAAATGAACATTTTTACTTTTATTTTTCTAATATAAGTATAATAAACATCACTACGATAAATAACTGTAAATTTTTAATATTATTTATAATAATAGTAAATCATGCGATAAATTTGAAGATAAATCAAATTATACTTAAGGCACATTTACAACTAACCTCCAAAAACTGTTTTACCAACTGTAAAACAAAAAAAAATTTTGTTAGTAATGAACCAATAATATGGAACAATTGATGAACGAAAATATCTTTAACCAATCACCAGATAAGCAACTAATAAGTAAACAATATAGAATTTACTCCGGAAACGTGGATTTTTTCTTATAAAAAGGCATCAAGCACCGCAATTTCATGGTTGAAAAGCACGTTTTTGTTATCTACTTTTTTTTTTCTGTGTTAGTAGTACATTTTTATAGTCTTAAATAAAGTAACAACGTGAACTGCATCTACATAAGTGCGTAATCGTCGCAATACTCCATTAAATCCCTGTATGTATTTGAGAATGTTTAATTACATGAGTATGTATGCGTATGCATCGTGTGTTATACGTATTAGATGATTAATTATTCAGTGGAGCTAACGAAGAATCATCAGAGATCAACCGGAGCCTGTGGAAAAAACTGTATCAAAGCCGGTAATTAAATTATCCACTGAATTTTATATCTATTTATGCATGATTTTTGCTGTGTCTCCACTAACATATTTATAATAATATTTTAGATAAAATGTATTAATAAGAAATATTCATGTAATTTGTAATTAAATATTGAAACATAGCACGATGTACATGCACCCAAAAGTACAGGGCAAAGGGTTTCAAGAGCTTTTTTCCATATATGGTTATTTGTATGTCTGTATTAGTGTGCGTGGTTGCTTCTACGCATCAGCCGCTATATTCAGACTTGTTCATATGTGGATATATTCATGGTGAACAATTTGCGACGATGGTTTTTGTAATGGCGTTGAATGGCGTCTTCTTTTCCTTCTAATTGTTTTTCAATATCTCAGATTGTAATAATATCCCACTAATAAATATTATTAATGCACGATTTTTAATAATAAAATATACTTATCATTTAATTAAATTTTTCGGTTGAAAATCAATTAAGTGGTGGTTGAAAATTGCATATTATAATAATAGATAAGCCGAATTTGTACAGTAATTGTCTATTGTTGCCGGATTTTATGGGTAGGGACTCGACAACCGTGAAATTTCAACTCAAAATAAAATCGAAGGGAATATAGAACGGAAGAATTTCAATTATTCTATCGGTATATAATAATTATCCTGTAGGCAATGAGTAAATCGTCGAAATCAGCTCGTCACAGCGACGACAAGAATTATCAAAGGAAGGTCATGAATGCCCCCCAGAAAGTCATCTTAGAAGAGAATTTGAAACAATTACATGATCCAAGGTTTGTAACAATCTCAAATTACAATCAAGAGCACGCATTCAACTGGTGATAACATCTCTTTTTTTTCTTTTTCTTTCGGTTATAGTTTAAAATTTAATAACCTTTGATATTTATTTAATAACTCCAAAAACTTTGTAGAATAATAAAAAATTCTAATATACACAATTTATTTTTTTAATTATTATATTATTAATTTATTTATATTTTTTTCATTGCAGAAGCAGCGCTGAAACGAATAAACAATCAAACGCAGTTCAAGGAAGGAGATTCAAGGTTAGAAAAAGAAAAAAATATTAATTGACAAATAAATGATGAGTATAATTATTTATTTATCTGTTTGTTTTTTATTTTTTATAGAGTAAATTACGAAGTCCTGCAAGAACAAAAGGTTTACTTGTACCTACTCTCACCACTCAAATTAATTCACAGTTAACGACAAGTAAAAGCGTTGATAAGCCTTTATCATTAACATCATTTCATAGTTCTAAACAGTTTAGCGCAATGAAAGTACATCAAGATAGTAGTGAACCAATAATGCACCATCAGACAAAGGCGTCCAAAAAAGAAATTAAACAAACTAAAACAATAAAAAATGAAGATAATAATGAGAAAGACAAAGAAATTAAAGTAGAAAGTACTGAACCAACAGCAGTATCAAATATTAATGGTAAATCTGCTGTAGTTGAATTTATTGAACATGAATCACAGCAATCTTCAATCGTAGATTGTACCGAGGAAATCAAAAATGAAGGTGCAACAATTGAAAATCTTGACAACAGTGAGACTAAAAATAAAACTGATGAAATTGAAAATGGCCAGAATAATTTAAATGGCCATAAGGAAAATAAACCATTTGAAAACAAGTCAAATGAGATAACAGAAACATTAGAGGCATGTGAAACAATTGATTTGACTGCATGTGAAAAAGTAGAACAAGAGCACGAAGAAAATGACAAGGAAAAGAATGAAGAAAATTTATTGATTCTACCAATAATTGAAGATAATGAGCATGTTGAGAATAAAGATGTTCAATCTGGTTCGGATTTAGTTGGATCAACAACGTCTGAATCATCACCAATGAAAGATGTTGAAAATTATTCTAATAAAAAAGATTCAAATACACTATCCAAAGAGATTGAAGATGTTTCTTTAATATCTTACGACTCAAATATAATGTTGAAAGATGTACAAATAAAATTGAATGATTGTTTAAAGGACAATTCAAAGCTTTTAGATGTTACAGATCCAAATGCCAGTATGTCAGAGGCATTTAAAGATTTATCATTTGGAAGAACATTACGTGGTATTTCAGGTCGCGGTTCGCTAAGACGTCTGAAAAATGTGACTGTTCGGGAGCGTTTATTAACACCCAATGATTCATTATTTGTTAATACATCTGGTGCATCACAGTTGCATGATCAATCGAGATATTCTGATATAAATTCACCGTATCAAAAAAGCAGTAGTCATCATGATAGAAAACGTAAATTAAATGACGATGGTAATGAGTCGACGAAAAAATTCAAAACTGATGAGAATTATGGATTGCTTAATACATCATTTGAATATTTGAGAAATTTACGAAAACCCATTCAAGTATCAACACCAAATGCATCAGGATACAAATTTAACATTGATGGTAAAAAAACAAATGATAATGACCATGTAATTGCCATGGAACAAATGGATGAACCGAAAAAATGGTGTGTTATCATGTGAAATATTTAATAATACTTAGCCTATCATCTTATTGCGTTACATTTATAAAAATGAATTGATGAAAAGAGAAACAACGATAATATTTTTGGATAAGGAATTTTGAGACCGAATGCCTGATAATTATTCTAATTTTATTGATGGTTTTTATCAGTGAAAGACTGAGAAAAATAAAGGTGATTTCATAAACTGTAATTTCCCACCGAAATCTGTTTAAAAAAGACTTCGGTTTTTTTTGCTTCCATCTATGTTTATTTATCTAAGATATGCGAAAATTAAATTCATTGTCGCTTTTTTCTATCATTCTTGTTTGCCGATAATTTGTTTTCCTGTAAAATAACAGGAAATTGTTGTGGTATATATCATATGTTTTTCACTTAGTTATGTATAAAATGAATGAGGATATTCATTTTGTGTTTAACATAATTCTGAAAATTTCATTAGTCTTTTACATATTCGACAATTTTTTTTTTGTTCGTGTAAGACTAATGACAAGATTTTGTAGATTAGTATATTTTTCCTATCCTTCATTTTTATTCACAGTTATAAAAATATAATTAAATGTAGAATAAGAAACAGAAAGGAAAAAAAATGAATGAAAATAACACCTGTAAATATACATGAAAGGTGATGTTCGAAATTCTAAAATAAATCTCCATGTAAAGTAAATATGCGCCTCTTCATTCACCACAATTACTACAGTATAACCTTGAAATAGTAACGACGGAAATTTGTTCTTAAAGGTGGCCGATAATAGATAAGAGGTTTTACTGTGCATAATATATAGTTAAGTACATGATATTTGTGGTCCAAAATACAATAAATATTTTTTATTATTTAATAATGTTATTTACTAATTGAGTGTATTATTTATGAATAACCTATTTCTCATTACTATATTTTTTTTACAGTTATACTAGCAATTAGAGGAATTTATCGATTTTTTTCAATTTAAAATTGGCGCGCTGGAATTCAGTTTTTTTCGTTATTTTTGAATTTATTATACATACATACATACATACATACATACATACATACATACATATATATATATATATAGAATTGCACAGTTCAGTAATAACATTTCGGCATAACGACAATTTTACTTATATTCTTCATTATCAATAAATTGTTTTATTATATAATATTGTTACTATTATTGCCTTATGTCTACCTAAAAATTATTTCAAATAATTAATAATCCATTGTTATTTCATTTTTAGTCTCAGCCAGTGAAGTACTGCAATTTATAGGTTATAAAATGTATGTGTTTGTCAAAGAAACAATTACCGGCTTATAATTATTTACTATATTAAGCAAAAAGATGTAATTAATTAATAAATGAGATATGCTCTTTAAAATCAAAATATTTTCAAATATTTAATTTTATGCACCTTATTATATGATATTAATTTTTCAGTTGGAAATAATAGCCAATAATGATTGTAAAAGTGCGTACAATCGATGGCAAGGTGGAAGAAAGTATTGAAATATCTAAACTTATGAAAATTGAAGAGTTTAAAGTAAGTTACTTTCATTAATTATTGAATCATTTTAAATATAATATCAATTTATTATATAAAACATAAATAATTAATTGTTCTAGCTTGAAATTGCCACGAAATTTTCGATGAAGATTGCTGATATTCGGTTGTTTTATCGTGGAAAACAATTAGAGAATGGTTATCGTATATGCCATTATGAACTGAATCATCATGATGTTGTACAATTATTTGTCATTTCGAAAAATAACATGGCCGTTATTGATAAATTGCCTGATCAATCGATAACAAAGAATAAAATTGATTGTTCAACAATTATATCTGAAAGCGAACAATCAAATAATTTGATCGAAGCAAAAAGTCCACTATATCGTATTGGCGATTTGATTGATTGCATAGATCGCTCTTATGGTGCATGGTTTGAAGCAATCATTAAACAAATTTTTGTCAATAAAGATGACAACTCATTTGTTTATCGTGTTCAATGGCAATTTCTTATTGATGAAGAGCCATTCAATGTTATTGAAAATATGATTAGACCACGTGCGAGAAATCGCCTTGATATCCAAAAATTTCAATTAGGTCAACGTGTTATGGTTAATTATAATACAGAAAATTCTAAAAAGATTGGATATTGGTATGATTTTACAATCGAGAAAATAAAAAAGTTAAAATTAGGCATTCAACTTGTTGGTACTCTCCACATTGCTAGGTAATATTTGCGATTATTTTTAATAATTATCAATTCGAGTTTTGTTATTAATTTTATATTTTTGATTCATTTCCAGTGACGAAACTGCAATAAATAATTGTAAAATCGATGTGAAGAACGACATTTACGAGATTGAAATACCACAACTGAACTCAAATCCTGATTCAATTGATGCTCACTATTTTGAAGAGAACATAGAACAGAGAAAAATTGCTGTAATGTGCGAAGCATGCAATGATAACAGAAATGAAAAATGCGAAGAGTGTGGCTGTTGTGTATGTTCAGAAAAACGAAATCCTCATTTAATAATACTGTGTGATGAGTGCGATAAGCCTTATCATATAACATGTTTGACACCTGCATTGAACGAGGTTCCAGAAGATGACTGGTATTGTCCTCAATGTAAAACTGATGTTGATCAAGTGATAAAGGTCAAGAATAAAACAAAATTATTGACAGAAAAGTTATAAATGTGAATTCACTTATAAATTCGATTTATATTCATTTATTTATTTTCTATTTAGGTGGGAGAAAAATTGCCTGAGAAGAAGAAAAAAATTAAAGTTGATTTGAAAAAAGGTCAGAAAGATTGGGGACGTGGAATGGGATGTATGGGAAGAGTCAAAGAATGCACAATAGTTCCACCAAATCATCGTGGTGAAGTTCCTGGAATTGAAGTTGGAATGAGTTGGAAATATCGTTTACAAGTTAGTCAAGGATTTTTTTACATTCTAGAAATGTGTATTTATAATTCCTTATTAACAGTTTTCTTACCAACCTATTCATATGTCCGCTAAAAAATCACAAAAAAAAACTGATTTTTGTTTATTACAATTTACAATTCAGTCTTTTGTTCATTTATTCATTTATAAATTGAATAACGCTGGAATTGATATAATTTAGGTGTCGGAAGCAGGCGTACATCGACCACATGTAGCAGGTATTCATGGTCGTGAAAGTGAATGTGCGTATTCTTTAGTTTTATCAGGCGGTTATGAAGATGATGTTGACAATGGCGATGAATTCATTTACACAGGATCAGGTGGTAGAGATTTATCAGGTAATTCCATTGAATCAATTAAAAAAATAGTTAATTTTTTTCAATAATAAAAGACAAAATTACTAATGATCTTTCATCATAATTTTAAATGAAATAGGAAATAAAAGAACAGCTGCACAAAGTTGTGACCAAACATTAACGAAAATGAACAAAGCTCTTGCATTGAATTGTAAGGCACAATTTAATGACATTATTGGTGCAACTGCGAAAAATTGGCGTGATGGAATCCCAGTTCGTGTTGTTCGATCAGCGAAAATGAGAAAACATTCACAAAGTCAAAAATATGCACCTGAACAAGGTTTTCGGTATGTAATAAAATTACAGTAAAATTTTTCTTTCAACAATCTCACTTATTTTTATTTATTTTTTTTTTTTTCGATAATATCTTCTAAATATTCATACATTGAATAATTTATATGTTTACTATTACACATAGATACGACGGTATTTACAAAGTTTGTAAATATTTTCCTGAAAAAGGTAAAAGCGGTTTCACTGTTTGGCGTTTTATTTTACGGCGTGATGACGAAATTCCTGCGCCATGGACAGCAGAAGGCAAAGAACGAATTGAATCATTAGGAATAGAAATGATTGATTACGAATTTTCAAGTGTGAATAGAAATAAGAAAGAAAAGCAGTTAGTAACTGGTGTGAAACGCACAAGGAAACAGAAAGATATAGAACAATTAAAAGAAGTAAAAAGACGAAAAATAATTGAACATAAATTGGATAAAGATTTATTACAATTAATTAAAAATGATGATATGAACGTGAGACTATGGAACGAATGTCAATCATTTCTTTCTCAAGGAAAAATTGCTTTTATTAACAATATTAGAGATAGGTATTAATAAACACCAATTAGTTATTGCAAAATAATTTTACTATCGTGATAGATATTTGAAAATTTATTGATTATATTTTTTACTAATGTATTTTTACAGATTCACTTGTGTATGTTGTCAAGAAATTATATGGAAACCCATCACAACACCTTGTTTACATAATATTTGTAATTATTGTTTAAACAGGAGTTTAGAAGCAGATGTTCACACATGTCCAGTTTGTAGATGTGCTTTAAAAAAAGCCCAATCAATGTCAATCAATGAATCTTTGTCATTAATACTTGAAAAACTTTTTCCTGGATATGGAGCTGGGCGTTTGTGACTTTACATTATGAATAAATAATGGATAATGTTGAATAATTTATCTCTGTACATTAATGTATATATACTTGCTGAGTAATATGGTTAATATGATTACAATTATTTATTGATGAATGAGTGAATTATTATTCAATGATTAGTACATGAAAGTCCATATTTGAAGATTATGTTGGCAACTTTTAACACTAACTTTCTGACAAGTTTGCTTTTGTTTTAATATTAAATTTGTTTCTCATTTGTTACGAAAAATTTGACTAAAAGAAATAAGAAGAAAATTACATAATCATTTGATTATGATTTTATAATTTTTTTTGGTGAAATTGGAAGTGAAATATTAGGAGATTAGTATATCAAAATGTCAAATAAAAAACCCTATCGTCGTTTATTACCATCAAATGCATCTTTTCCCATAAAGTAAATTACTCATATAAATAATGTAAATGATTAAATAATTATTATATCAATATTATATTGGTTATTTTATTTGTAATTCAATAGCTATAAATCGCGATCCGGACAATTTAATAATCAACAAACAAATAATAATCCATCTTCGTGGGTTACACCAAGAGAAATCTTGACACAATCTTCATCTCGAAAGATACCGTTGAAATCATCAGTATCTAATATCACAAAATCACAAGTAAAATGTTCAAAATCTAAAAATAGTGGACAAAGAGCAGCAAGAAATCGAAAACGTATTGAATTATTGTCTCAACCGAAATTTCGTGAACAAAATCAATCTCGTTTACAATCATCATCAACGAATTCAGCTAATGTTGGAAATAGTAAGAATATTATTGATAGACAATCAGGAAAATTAATCATCAATAATTTTTCATCAACGTGCAATCGATTTAGGGCAGTGACGCCAAGACTTTTACGTTTGGCACAGCCAAAAATTTATTATTCACCCAATGATAATTTTTATTTGCATAAAATTGAAGCTATGGAAAAACCAGGAATGATGAGAATGTCCAGTCGATTTGAAGAACTTGCAACACCTAAAAAATTTCAGTATCACACTAGCAAAGATCCTTTCAAAGTTAATCCTAAAGCATTAAAAGCATCATGTTCAACTAGAATTGAAGAATTAGCGCGACCAAAAGGATTTAGTCAACCTTTTTCACAATTACTTCAAGATTATATGGATCGAGCTTTTGTTGGATCATAATATAATAAATAAATCCAAGAAATTTCAATATTTATCCGAATAAAATTTGAATAGCAGATGGCGTTATTCAGAATTTTTCGGATCTATTTCCCCCAACTTGAAATTTATAGGTTATGTTTCATATGATCATTTATACATTCTATATCAGAGTTATAAAAGCTAGTGCAATATTTATAAATATTTTTCGACATGATATTCAATAAATTAATAATTACCAATTGTTCATTTCTTCGTTCGGCATGTAAAAAATAATATAAAATAAATATTTCAATGGATTATCATTTAAATAATTGGATAATAACTTTTTTGCGTAAACAATTTCTCGCCATTGACTTTGTATGAATATTTACATTCTTAATGCAAACAAAATATATTTTTGAATATGACTAGTCAGTGGAAGAAATTTCGTTCCAAGTATTTGCTAATTAGTATATTAATTTCATTTATAATAACCTGTTTTATAAGTTTATTACCATTTGGAGCAGGTGTGTTTATTACTCATATATAATATTTATAAAATAAAAGTTTAAATAGATGTTAATTTAACAGAATAACATTATATATTTTATTTATTTTTCTTACAGATGATTGCAAATGTGAGGAGTGTAAAAGCCATAGTAAAGAAAATTATTTAAAACCAATTATATCATCATATGCATGGAGACAATCAGGAAAATTCGATCATCGTCTTGCAATACTGGTGCCATTTCGTGATCGTTTTACTGAATTATTATCATTTGCACCACATATGAAACAATTTCTTGATAAACAAAATATTCATTATCATATATTTATATTACATCAGGTAATAAAGTTCATCGAGATGTTCATTAAAATGAAATATTAATGCATAATGAAAATAAATTAATCTTGGAAAACAATTAATTTTTAACAGATTGATAAATTTAGATTCAATAGGGCATCTCTCATCAATGTTGGTTTTATTCATGTTAAAAATGAATTTGATTATATTGCCATGCACGATGTGGATTTATTGCCAATGAATGATAATTTATCGTATAGATTTCCAAATGTTGGACCTTAT
Source organism: Microctonus hyperodae (assembly GCA_030347285.1). Lineage (NCBI taxonomy): Eukaryota > Metazoa > Arthropoda > Insecta > Hymenoptera > Braconidae > Microctonus > Microctonus hyperodae. The sequence continues at coordinate 2,222,622 of JAQQBR010001833.1, read as the reverse complement.
CACATATCCTCACCGAATTTACATCCACGTTATCATTATCCGACTTTTATTGGTGGTATATTACTTATAAATAGGTATAAAATTATTTTTGTTTAATTTGGTTTAATATTTAACCTTAACTTTTGTCGACAATTTTAATTTTTATTTCATTTATAGGAACCATTTTATGTTGGTGAATGGAATGTCGAATAAATATTGGGGCTGGGGTTTAGAAGATGATGAATTTTATGTAAGACTGAAAGAAGCTAAATTAAAAGTTCATCGTCCAAACTATATATCAACTGGAATACACAATACATTCAAGTAATTTATTTGCTAATTATTATGTATGATTAAAAAAATATAAAACTTATTTTATATTATTTGCCGATTATTTTTTTAAGGCACATACATGACAAAAATCATCGAAAACGTGACATGGCTAAATGTTTTAATCAACGAGAAGTAACGAAAAAACGAGATAGACAAACTGGTTTGAATAATGTTCTATATAATATAGATAATATAGTTAATATTACTATTTCAAATGTGTCTATGACAATATTAAATATTGCATTGATTTGTGATAAATCAATGACGCCATGGTGTGAATGTACAAAGACAAATGAAATTATTTATCAAGGAGTTAAAGAGAAAAAAGAAGCTGTAGATGATGAGACTCAAGGTCGTGCTGTAGAATCAAGAAAAAACTACAATTAATGGTGAATAAAAAATAATTCTTTTTTTCCATTTTGTATAAAATTTAATGTATGTATTTATATTTTAGAATTTACTTTTACAAAAAATTTATCAAGTAAAAAACGAAATTTCAACAGAGAATTAGTTAATTATTTTTTGATTTAGCTACAAAATCATAAAATAATAATAATTTTATTATCTCTTTTCGCCATTGGATAATTTTTTTAAAGACATTGCTTTCACTCTAATTTCATCAAATATTTTCGAAACATGTGCCAATTCATATTCAAGTTCTTGGATATGTCTATCACGATTAGTGACCCCAATTTTCAATTTATTATTATAAAATTCCTCTCGTTTCAATTCATCCCTCAATTTTTTATTCATATCATTTAATTCTTTCAAAGCTTCCGACTGTCGTCGATTCTCAATTCTATTAGCTGTTTCACAATTCAACATGCATTCTTTATTTGTTAATAATATCGATTCTGCGAGATCACGTTTCAAATTCATAATCGTTTGCAGTTGCGCATTTACTTCTGAATGCAATTGTAAACATTCTTCGCAATTATTATTTATTTGATTGATTTGTTGTGGTGATTCAACAGTTGTTGTTGTTACTAAACTTTCACCAATTCCTGTTGGTGGCAAATGCGTTTTTCCATTTGTTGCTGTTCCATTCAATTCTGTACTATCACAAATTTTTATTTTCTTCTGTAATTTTAAATTATTTAACATGCCAAGATCAATTGGCTTTAATTTTAGTCCATTGATTTTTATTTGACGCAATGATGAATTTGGATTTATGCTATCTGCAATTAATTTTTTTGTTTCAGTTGATGATGATGATGACGATGGCGGTGATAATACTGCAACAACTTTTTTTGACGAACAAGTTTTATCAAGAGATTTTATTGATGGTTCTTGCTGTGATGCAGATGAAGAAGGCTTTTGCATAGATTTTTCTGTTGCCAATAAATTTTGTGCCAGAACCAATTTCGAATTGTTCAATCGTTTTATTCCCATTACTTGAGATGAATTTCCTTGTGAATTTGGAGTTGAGGTATTTAAATGAAGTAATTTTTTAATGGAATTATCATTTAATTTTGTACTTGAACTTTTAATTGTTGCAGATGATGTAATTGAATCATGAGTGTCGTCTTTTTGAAATGAAATATCGGTATCAGTATCTTGTCCTTGAATATTTAATTCATTTGTAGTACATTTTGCAGTCGAATTTGTTGATTCCAGTCCATTAAGTTTATTCATTTTATCTGATATTTTTTTCATCGTTTGTTTTGTTTTCGTTGGTGTAATAATTTTTTCGTCATTTTTATTTACTAAATCATTAATTAATTCAATATCATTTTGTTTTTTCGTATTAGATTCTAATGTTGTCAATGATTCATTAGGTAAAACTAAAACTATACGTTTTGATGGAATTTCTTCTGACATTTTTATCCTCTTCTTTCTTGATGAATTTCCATCAAAAGATGATGCATTAAAAGAATTTCGTGGCGGTGAAATTTTTGTAATCGAATGCGATACATCATTTAGAATTATATCATTACTCATTTGTTCATAAGTGTTTGGTTCCGAAAAATCTGTTACTCGAATTGTAAAATGAGAGGTTCCTACTGTTGATGAATTCACATATACATTTGGTGTAGTAAATATTTTTGATTTCAATGATGAACATGAAAAGTTTTCTGCATTTTCTTCCATGGTGATTAAGTTTTAAATTGCGTTATATAATAATTATTATTTTTTTTACTACTTTTATTATTTAATTACATAAAAAAAGAAAACAATGGTAACACAATAATAAATGACGAATTTAAACCACCAAACAATAACATACAGTACACATAACCTCTAAAATAGTACGTTTGTAGATAAATTTTTATCGTATTAATTCACTACGAAAAATT
>JAQQBR010001833.1:2208443-2219956 GCA_030347285.1 Microctonus hyperodae | reverse complement strand
TTTTTTTTATTTATCTCAATTTTAAAGATGAGATTTTTTTTTACTGTGGAATTATTTAATTAAACAGATAATTTATTATTTGCAACAATTATTTTATTTCTCTTATGTACAGGATATGCTCGTTAATTTACATTTTACACGCTAGGTTCTAGAATGCATTAAGCCGGGTACACACTAAGCGAACAAAGGCGAAAGAATTCTTTCCGATAAATTTGCCAGAATTTGTTTGGCGTTCGTCCATATTCTCGATAATAATCAGTAATATTGAACAAACAGAATTGCTCCAGTCCATGATTTAAATTAGGCTTAAAAATATAAATAGACCGAGCGAATTTGGCCAATTTTTCTTTTGATGTGTCGCGACGAGCGAACCTTTGCGAATGCGATCGAAAATGTTCGCCAGTACGTCCATATTAACCGAAAGAATTTGTTCGTGGTTCACAGTGGTAATATGGTAACAACACAGAGTGGAATTCGGTGGAATGCATTAAAGGATATTGATGTTATTCCAACTTTTCAACTGAAATACCATAAAAAGCAATAATAGAAAAAGATAATACTCATTATCATATGAAATTTTGGTATTCAATATATTCAGATTTAAGTTGTACAAATAATGAAAGATGGAGGTTATGTATCAAAGTATAATAATTTTTTTTCAGTTCATGTCTATAGTGCATATTGAAATAATCAAAATATTCTCAAATATACTCTTATTTTCTTTCATGAAGACAAATTTTTTTTCTACTACGTTTATGCATAATATCTTGAAGATTACGTAGTAGTATAAAATTATTACGAATTATTTCTGTTTGTCTTTCATACTGCAATTGTAAACGTTTTGCATCACGTATTACATGAGGTCTCGGTTTGGGTGAATTCATATCAACTGTTGATGTGGCTGTTTTGACCTATATACAATAATAAATTCAAGTATAATATATTTACAATTGAATTAATCAACAATAACTTTGAATGAAATTCTTTCAATTTACAAAAATTATTTACTTACTCGAATACGATGACGTTCATATGCTCGTTTTTCTGAAGAAATCATGTCAATTGCACTAACAGCTCTGGGCTTCGACATCATCACTATCAAATAAAAGAATGAATAATTAGACCAGTAAAGTCATGAAATGCAAGAAAATTCCATCTAAAGAATTATAATCACCATAAATATTTAGTTATATAGAAAACTTGATCAATCTACTGTGATGAATGATAAATATTAAACGTAACCTTTTTTTAAAAATAAGAATCTAAATAAATTAATGCTGTTACATGCATTATTATATACAACATAAATATCAAATGCAATAGTTGATTACAAAATTAATTCATAATATACAATTATTCTATTATTTGTATTAATTAATAATATATGTATTGTTTTATACTTAGTGGTGAATATTTTTTTTATTAATGTAGTAGAATTGAAATAAAAAATTTTTGAATTACACAATTATTTTAAATTGCGAAAATTCGTTGAAGCAACACAATGAACATTTGCAATGTTTAATCGATATTAATAAATAAATATACTCTATCTCTTTGGCAACACGAAACGCCATGTACAAATATTTCTATGTATATAAGTACTTTATTGATCGCATTCAAAAGCTACTTTTGAAATTCTCTTGTCGACATATTATATTTTACATTATATATACTTTGTTTATCTTGAAGATTAAAAAATGTAATACAGTAAGATCTCTATTGTCAAACAACTGTAAAAACGGTTATTTTTCAAATGCTCAAAACTTATTTTATTTATTCTCTTGACTTTTCCTCAATAACAATAGCTATTTGGAGGTTATATTGTAATATTAACATTATATCTATACATATAAAAAAATTCAATTCAATTTTATTCATCCATCTAGAGGAAAAAAAATATTAAATCTTCTGATAACTTTAGCACGCGACAAGATCCATTTATCTATACATAAAACAAAAAATACATAATATATGTGTATGTGGTATTATATACATACGGATGTGAATACATAGATGGAAACACAACAACGAAGAGATGAGTGCGACTACAGGGCGCATTAACTACGATTGGTTGATGGTATGGACCAATGAAAATGTTGTTACGAGATGGCTGAGAGGCTGTGATATATGTATGTTGAGAAGATAGGTTTGGGGTGTTACATCAACGGTATTTGTAACCCTCCAATATGAATAATGATATTTATACATAGTTTTTGAGTGTTTTTATTACAAGTACTCGAATCTCTTCGTTTATTCATATATTCAATGTTGTGCAACACTTGTATTTTATATTGTTGATGATGAAAAGCAAACTGAGAAAAATATGATGAATATTTTTCAATGATCAATGAAATAGAAAATATGTATTAAAGACCAAGATTTCGTCATGATTTATTGTTATATTATAAAATAACAGTAATTCGTTATTATAGAAATGAAAATACCCAGTAAGAATATTTTATTCATAACTTTATACTACTATAAAATGTGAGGTTATAATCTAAAAATAATTTTCACATAATATGTACCATTATTCATTATCTCTTTAATCAATTTAATTGTCTATATAAGTACATAAATATATTTCCATGTCATACAAAGTGTATATTATTTGAAATATACAAGTAACGGAAAAAAAAATGGACGACATCATGTGACATGAAATAAGAAAAAGCAATTGAATTGTATATGTATATACATGCATGACATATATCTACATATGTATCTATTTTCTAATGCGCGCAATATGTGCGCAAAGCTGCAAAGGGTCCCGCTGATCTTAATCGTACTTGGATTTTTCACAATGATCCTCTTGAATGGATGAGCCACTCGAGAGGGCGAGATATAGATAGTTATATAAATATATGTACACATATACAGCTAGAAAGAAAAAAAAGGGCGAGTGAATAAAAGAGGAAGAGTGAGCGCGCAGTACATGTATAAAGGATGGTCACACTCAATATTATTCCCCGGAGGCTTTTGAGGGGAGGCTGTTGATATACTACATAGTATAATGTATGTCTATACTCATAAGTGTGTGTATATATACGTACTTGAAATTCAGAGAAATAGAGGGGATAAAGGAGGAATATTTAGTTACATATTCCTCTTCAGCACCCCAAATATGTACATTAAAAAAAGGGGCATGATTTGGATTTATATAGTTAAATTGAAAAATTGGGCAGGTTATATAAGATATTTTGCCTTATTTCAAGCTGTTTTTCAGTCAGCTATAATAAAATCAATGATATTTGATATTTTAATTACAAGAATTTATATCAAAAAGTCAGTGGTAATGCATTGAGAATACGTGTGCTTAACCTAACAATTATCTGAAAGGTAATCCGTTGTTTTTTTTATTAACTGTACAATATTATATTGTTATTAACATGCTTTATACTTATATTAATATAGAATTCTGTTATAAATATGAATATTTATAAAACAAATACTAGTATTGGATATATTTTCATCTGGAATATACATATATATGGAACAATGAGAAATTCTCATTATCAATTTTTTTTTCAACTTTATCGCAGAACGAAATATTGAATACACACATATTCTCCATCATTGATACAACAGGTCGACTCAAAGTCGAAGTGCATCACATTTTTTCTTTTATTTTCAATTTAGTGGGGAGAAGAAAAACAGTTTCTGAGGGCGTTACCCAAAGGGCGGAGCATGCCACGTATAACCTCAAAGTGAAACAGGAACTGGTTTCAGTCTTCACTGGGACGTTGCCGAGTAAAGTTGTGAGTAGTTCTGTGTATTCTGTGAGTCTAAATATCCCGATTAAAAATATTTTACAACGTTCTCCAACGATAAATCCATAAATTATATATTTAATTTCATTAATAAAATGCATTCACGGTATCGATTTGAATGAAGTGAACATAGCAACATATAGCAAATAATTATCAATATATAAACTTTGCGTTTATTTGAAAAATCATAATTAAATATTCATACGAAATTTCATAAATATCAAAATACTTTTGCATGTATTTGTGTTGTGTATATGTGTATATTTTTTGTATTCATTTACTGTGAAAGATTAGTATATAAAAAGGAGACTTAATTTTCATTGAAACAATTTATTTATTTAAGGAGATCATTTATCTCGAAGTTTAATTAATTCCTAATGATGATGCACACAATGAGTGAACATGCCGGCGGGGCAGGTGGACTTGGTGTTGGTGTCATTCCATTTGATGGCATGGGTCTTTATGAACAGCCACGACCAAGATTTGTTTTTAAGATGCCACGGGTTGTGCCAGATCAAAAGGCAAAATTTGAAAGTGATGAGCTCTTTCGACGATTAAGTCGTGAGTGCGAGGTAAATAATTCAATATTATTATATTATATATTTCAACATGTTTCCTTCGTAATTTATCACTCTCCGAAGAGAAAATAATAATATAAAGCTGTCCTTTTCCTTGAAAAAAGAAAAAAAATATCCATGAATTAATTGTTTTGGAAAAATGAAAAAAAATATTCTAATAATTGAATAAAATTACTTTTGTTTCAAGGAAATAATTGATAAATTGTTGGAATATATTTTTCTTTATTATTTTTTTTTAAGGAAATTAATTAATCATATAAAATCAATTTTTCATCAATAATTTGATGATTATTATTTGTTATAACAACGTAAAATATATAGAAAAATTCTTATTATTTTTTGTTTTGATTGAAAAAAAAAATTGTTTTCTTCTATAAATGATTTTAGAAGCAATAAATATTTCGTTATTAACATTATTTTATTAGAAATGAATATTAATTTTAGATTAAAAAAAAATATATTAAGTAATTTATTCATGAAATAATTTTCAGAGTGACAATCTGATAATTCTAATCATTTTGATGCACTTTAAAAGTTAATTATTATCATTAAACCTATTGATATTCAAAAGGAATAATACAACGAACATTCTGGAATTGTTCGATTTCAAAAATCAACACTAATTTAACCATACACTAATTAACTGAACAGATTATAATTTAATCCCTACATGACAATAAACTCTAATCGATTTAATCCTCTGTTAATCTCTTACGAAAATAACGATATTACTATAGAAAAATTATAAAACAAAAAAAAATCATACACTTGATTAACATCAAAGAGGAATTAAATTTCAAAATATACTTAAAGATATATACATCGGAATTTTATTTTTTCTCATTATTCTTTCCTGTTATCCAGGTAAGATACACGGGATATCGTGACAGACCTTTGGAAGAACGTCAAGGACGTTTTCATAATGGCTGTCGTGAGGGCCATACTGAGATTGCATTTGCAGCAATGGGAACAAATCTTCAATTGACATTTGGTCAAGCAGCAGGAAATTATGGAAATGAACCAAGTCAATGTGACTTTGATAAGGAACCAGGCAAAGTAAGTGCAATATATCCAAATATATATACTCAATTAAATATATTTATAAAAAAAATTAATTTAAGGTGTTTCATTTTTAGCCGATATTTTTTTGTTTGTTTATCTGATAATTTATATAAAAAAAAAAAAATTGGATATATAAATTCTAAATTAATTACAAGCTTCGATCACTTTTTCAATAATTCGATTTTGCACAAAAAAACAGAATTGAAGTCGAAAAAAAATTTTTTTCGTGTATAATTTATACGTGAAATAGAATTTTTATTTTTTATAAACATTGCAAATTTCAGGTAAGCAACAAACAAACAAACAAAAAATATCTCCTAAAAATAAAACACATTAATGTACCTCTAATTACAGAATTGAATTTCCTTGTGAAATAAGCATCAAAAATAATAAATATAAACACATATAAACACGTACAACACATTGAATATAAGTGTGAAAAAAATTTCAATATCCGTAGAAGGATCAATTAGGACAAATTTCATCTACACAATAAAACCCTCACAAATATTCTCTTAGTGTATTGGACACGGACATTGTGTTTATAAAGTCTACATTTGGAGGCGGACAAATTCTATTACCATTTACTTTCTCATCGTGTTATAATATTTCTACATACATATACACATACACATGTATTACGCATAAACGTTTGACGTACGTGTGTTAAAAGCCGACCAGCGCGAAATGGCCTCAATTTAACAATAGATGAGTCCGTGTCGTTCAGGATCATTGATGACTTCCGTTCACCCTCGATATTTCTCAATAATTCTCTTCTAGCTGCAGATTTATATACGTGTTGTTATATAGAACGGCTTTTCACCCCCGCACTATGAACCCTCACTGCAGGAGGGCCTCAATATATTTTTTGTATGTATATTTGAGCTCTAAAGTTTCTACCAAGCTTAAAAGAGCCATATATATACATGTATATACCTAACATAAAGATATATATAACAGTGTGATGACTTCAATTTATATTTTGTCCAGCAATAAATGTATTTAAGAAAACGAAATTCTTCTGGATGCGATCCTTGAAGTAAATGTGTATATATAAGTTAGTAGAGAAAATTTTAGAGAACTTCTTGGAATGTTGGAGAATATATTTTTACAGTCGTGAATGGTATATTGTAAAATATATGGCAGAAAAAAAATAAGTATAGTAGAATATATGTATTATTGTAGAAAGGTATATAGAGGAGGGAATATAAAATATAAATAAATAAATGGAATATATATTTGTAGGATTTTTTTTTAATTTGGTAAACGGAGAATCATTTTAAAGATTTTATTTGTGAGATATTTAGATTTTCGAATTGCGCAAACTCTGAATGAGACGACGCCTTTTCGTGTACCAAAGTACGATCGATAAAGCGTCGTTGGACCGCCATTTTGTGCAGAAGAAGTTTGTGCGATTGTAGATATTTATTGGAAAGATATATTTTAAAATGTATTATTGTTGTTTTGTATTTTTTATTGATGTTGTTTTAGGGGTTTTTTTTTATGTATTTATAATCGTGGAAGAGGGAAAATTATGTTCAGCACTTTAACAAATTTTGAAAGATGTTTATTATATATGTATAGGTCACAAAAGTGAAAGTTAAAGGACGACATTTCTCATCGTAAATTTATCAAGTCCTTGGTGACACCTTTAACTGCAAATCGGCAATAAAATATAAACTTTAAAGATAGAATATATATGTAGTTTAAGTTTTACACGTTGGAAATTGATGAAAAATGTATCTTTGAAAAATATATAATCTCACTTCCGCATTATGTTAAAAAAAATTGAAATATATTTTTCAATTACAAAATTATATATTCATTTGAATGAATAAATTAGGAAAAATAAAATTAAATAAATTTGTATTGTATTTTTATTTATAAAAAAAAATATAATACTATATGAATAATTTTTATTTTTCTTATTTCATTAGAAATTTAATTTCTTTGGATAATATTTCAAATTTAGAAAATTTCTTGGACAATTATGAGAATTATTAAAATGAAAAAATATTCTAAAATAATATAAAACATTAGAACAATAAATAATATCGAATAAATAATTCATAATTGCTAGTTTTTATTCAGTAACAATTTTTTGCGTTTATTAATTATCTAAACTTTTATTCTCAAATTATAAATACAATAATAGTAAAAATACGTCGTGCATTCAATCGAATCGGCAGAGAATAGAGCTGTCTCCACGCTTTTTTTTTTTTTTATATATATTTCTATTTCTATTAATTCTCATAACCCTTTTGTTCTTGTCATTGTTTTAAATGTCGACGAGTAGATAAAAGAAGAGGAAACACAAGACACGTGACCCCTGGTATATTATTGCAATGCCCCGTGGCGAGTGCAATAATTACGTGAGATCGGTAATGATAAAAAGGTACAGAATTAAATGTCCCCCTTTTTTTTTATTATACTATTCATTTTTTCTTCTTCAGAATGATAAGAAATCTACACGGTTAAATAATTGAAACGTTCATTGTATTAATTCATTAATTCTCCAATTAATTTATCACTTAAATAATAAGAAATTAATATATTATTTGTGAACATCAGTAAACAAATAAATTTTTTTCTTTATCTCAATTTTATTTGTTAGCTTCAAGAGACATAATTTTTGTCTAAATCTAAAATTTTATTATGCAAATAACAATTTATAAATTAATTAATAATTAAATTATGAATATTAATTTTCTTGAATTACAAAAAAATTAATTTCCACTACAGTATAATACTTCACTTATCAATTAATTATAAACAATAACAATGAATATAGCTAATAAATATTACAATACGCAATATATAAAAATATATAACTATATATCAAACATTAATTAAATAATTATTAAAAATTTGCAATACCTTAAAAATGAATTAAAAAAATTTTTAATTCTTTAAATATAAAATTTTTTTTTCTTCTTCATATTCATCACAATACAATTATAATAGATACATATTATATATATATGTATACAAAGCATATATACAATTCTCGCTGACCTTATGGTATATACCTAGATGACGAATGTCCTGGCTTTTATCCAAACCGGACTTTGCAAAAAGAAATAAAAAAAAAAAGGCGCCGGGTGACGCCCACTAAAACGACGCCGTCTGGCTTCTGTCCGTCTTGCTATGAGACAAAATAAAATAGTCCAGTGTCAGATAGAAAAAGAATTAAATACCCAATGCGTTGAAAAATCATGTGCAGTTAACACATAGCTACATAAGTAATACATACACACATATATTTATATAAATGTAGACACATTTATTTCAATGATAACGTTCCCTAAGTGTAAAATGTTCTCGCACCCTTTTAAACACATTTTGTATTTTTTCTTTTTTTTTTTGTTTTCATTTTTTTCCTCCGTGCTCTTTTTCCCTGCAATGCAAATGAGCCACGAAGTCAAAGGGTTGTGTAAAACGAGTTACAGTTTAAATATCGCTGGGCATTATGTGACGATAATGGGTCACGCCCAAATGCGCTAAAATTTTCTCTACCTTTTTTTTTATATATATATTTTATATGTATACATAAATACATAGATACATGTACATATATATTTATTTTATATTTCCATCTTTCATTCCTCAGTTTCTTCGTTTGTTTTTAGCTCTCCTTGCGTGAGAACGATCATCATTGTTACAAAAAGAAATTTAGAATATAAAAAAAAATATTAAAAGGGTTGTAAAAAAGTATTATTAATTGCCATTGTAAATTACTATGCGTGAATTATATTTTTAATTAATTGTCGTGTCACAACTATGACAACTGTTAACCTAATGAATTGTTATCTGAAAATGTATTCATAAATTTAAGTGAAAAAAGAAAAAATTACAAATAATAGATTATAAATGTTCATTTGGAATTAAATATATATATTTATTTATTGGTTAAATAGGGAGTAATTACGTGCGTGCTGTATATTTATGTATGATGTGTATTGCGTGTGTGAATATGTATAATACATGTTTATTATCATATGTAAAAATAATTTGTAGTGACCAGTGTAACAATTATTGTTGGTGTGATTTTTAAGTATATTTTATAGTTGTCGTGATGGTGAATTTATTTTATTTTGTAAAAGCTGAGACACAATAATTGACAATTAAGTTGACGACATTTATGATTTATCTTTGTGTTAAACAACAAATATACATATACATGTGTGTGTATTTATAATATATATTATGTGTGAAGGCCACCCCGTTGTTCAATTATAATTCGAATGAATGTTCTGTGTGTATTTAGGTGGACTCTCGCCGTGACAACTTTTAAAATGAATACTCACAGCTGGCAATATATGTAATATACCAATAGAAAACTGAAGAAGAAAGAAAAGTGAATGGAAATATATATAAAAAAAAATGTGTGATGGTGTAAAATAATATATACAATAATAATTGAAATAGTTTTTTTTTTCTGATTTTTATTGGGATTTATATTATTTGTGTTTAGTTTTTTTAGAAATAGGAAATGTTTATTTTTATGCTTAGGGATATGTATGAGGTAATATGGGGTATAGTGTTATATAGACAACACCGGAAATGAAAGTAGCAAAAAATAATTGGTCGCAAGAAGGGTGTAGATATATAATTTTAAAGGTTGCAAAAATATTCTCAGGATTTGTCTGGCCTAAAAGGCTGATCTGGTTGTGTTATTTTTTTATAATTTATGTTCCAAGATGCATTTATTATTATTGTTTTTGTTTATTATACTTGTTTGTGATGATAGGAAAAAAGTGGATTAATAATTATTAGAAATTCAAATGGATAAATTGAAATAATTTGATATGAAACTAATTTATCTGGATATATATTTTTTCAACTGAGTTTGAAATAATTTTATAGACTTGTTAATGAAAGTATATTTTCAAAACAATAATATTAAACTTCGATATATGTATGTATGTTTATATGTAACAGAATTTATTTTAATGATATCTCTGTAACATTTTCAATTCTGTTGCTATCCACAATAATACTTTTTTTTTTTTATTCTTCAACCTCATCATCATTTTTGCCATGAACGCACGTGCGAACGTGGTTTCATGCTCGACGTTATCCCGTCGGCACTGTATATTGTAAATCATTTTCAGTGAGGCGATTACGCAAATTGCACGGTATAATAATTGCCTTGTGGCCAAGAAAAAAAAAATATCGCTACAACTTCAGAATCCCCTCGAATATTTATATCCCATTTTTAAATTGAAAAGAAAACATCAGTATAATGTATATTGTTTAAATTCTTTTCTCTTTAGTACTTTAATGTGAAGTAATTTAGTAAAATTTAAAAACCCATTCCCTGGAATATTTTTTTATACATATAATATATAATATTTTTTTCCCATATCTTCAATAAGACTATTATTTTTATTTTTATTTTTTATTTTTAGGTTCATCTACGATCTCACTTGATAATGAATGGTGTTTGCGTGAGGTGGCGTGGTTGGATTGATCTTGAACGTCTTGATGGTGTTGGATGTCTTGAATTTGATGAAGAAGCTGCTGCTCAAGAGAATGAAGAATTACGCAATCAATTGCAACGTTATAATGAACGTTTACGTCAATTTGATGAAAAACAACGAGCATATAGAAACGCTGCTGCACAACAGCCACATCATAATCATCATCATCTTCCACATCATCATCATCATCATCATCTTGGTCATCATGTGAGTGGTGCTGGTGGTGTAGCTGGATCAACGGAAAAGTTTTACTAAATTTAATTGGAATTTGTTTTGAAATTTCCACTGCGGAGAAAAATATTGAAAAATTTATTAAGATCAATTAATTTAATATTTGTTATTTAAAATATAAATATATTCATTGATGTATGGATATATTAATATATTCAGTCGGAATTTTATATTGAAATATTTATTTCAATATGAAACAAATAATTGGCATTTTCATTTGATCGTTTAAAATCTATTGCAATAAAATTAGCTTTTTTTTTGTGTTCATGAATAATTGGATAGTTTAAATTATCATTATTTGTTTTTTAATTTTTCAATAAGTCATATTTATGATAAGCATTTTGTAATAAAATATAAATCAACGTAGAATTTTATTTCAATTAGTGAAA
>JAQQBR010001833.1:2187020-2208343 GCA_030347285.1 Microctonus hyperodae | reverse complement strand
AGAAAACGTAGAGTAATATTAAATCCTGGTAAAATTCATTATTTGACAGTTTTAATTCAGATCTATTGATGAAATCATCAGTGAGAAATTTTGGGAATGTAAGAATAAATTAATGCACGTAGATGTGTATGAAATAAAGAGAATAAAAATTACATATACTTAAATTATGAATCAGACATTTCTCAGCATTAGCATATATGACTCATTCTCTATTTTCTCGAATTTTTTTTTCTTTTTATTCTTGTCACATCATCCTATATAAATATGTATTATTGCCACTTAATTTACATTCTTCTACGTTGTATGAAAGTTTTTGTTATGTATTGTAAATATTTGTCAAAGAGTCTATGATTATAAACTATTAAATTTCAGTATAACAAAATTTTATAAATGCAATTTATTTTCATACCCTTATTTTACAATCCATATTTAATTATTTATTTAAATTAATATAAGGAGATAATATATTTATTCTTAAAATTTATTATAATCATTATTTAATATTCTTAATGTACAATAAATGTATTTGATATAAATGCACTTATTTTATTTATTATATTTATTTTTATAAGATATTCGAAACTTTTATATTCAATTCTTCATGTTCATCTCTTGTAAACTCTCTTTTATATAAAAATCTTTTGGCGAAAATTCCACGTGTGCACTCAAAAAAAATAATGTATACTTGTATGAATACACATCAACAAGGTTGTATATGAATTTATAACCAAGGAAATAATGAAAAGATTTCATGTTTTTCGTCGTCAAAGAAAAAATCTCCATTCTGTAAATAAAAGTGGAAAAATTTAAGAAAACCATTAATCAATTCTATTTAACTTTTTCCACGATTGTGTATTTTATTTATTGACTGAAACATCTAGATGTCCCCTGTGTATGCGCCCTCAAGGCGGGAGGGTAGTTTAAAATTCTTTATTTTTTTTTGTCCTTTCAAAAATACATAGATAAAATTCAACAATGAATTCCAACAATATAATAACGATATACATTCACTTCAAGAGAGTGACTTTTAGGTTAGGTTGACAATAAAAATATCAGAATATATTAATATTAAAAATTACATCCCCAATCATATACTCAAAAATAACTTTTTTTTTTCTCATAAATATCTATTTTGAAATACTATAAAGACATGTAGAAAATTGAATTGGGATTTTATTTTAAATGATTCAGTAGCGCGTGCGCATATTTACTCATCGCACATAGGGGTTGTTTTCACTGACGGAAACACGACGGGGGTGTTGAACCGTGGAAATCCGACATTAGCATGCACAATCTCCATCTCATATACACATACATGCAGATATACTGATTGCAATCCCTATGGATATATCCCGCAGTTCACCCTATAAAAATTTTTACATATATGTATATATATAAATCCGATCGAGTGCACGCGACCCCTTTATTGTTTCAAGCGACTCCATTGAATCAATTAAAAAGGATCAGTGTAGACCCAACTATTTATTCAAAATTATTTTACTCCATAAATCCATGTATAAATCATATATTACAAATTGACTAGACATTCTAACCTCAAATTTTATTCTCTTATCTAACGCATACATTTTTACGTACGTATATTCATAAATAATTTTGCAAGATTAATTCTCTTGAATAAACAACAGGTATATATGTAATGACAGTTTGTAATACGATCGTTCTCTGTCTACCTTTCATTATTTTATTTTTTTATATGTGCAGGGAATTCTTATAAGAAGCCATATATCGTCGTCCACTAGCTAAAAGAACACGAAAAAAATAAGTATTACAATAAGAAGAGTGAAAGACATTTAATTCCCACGAAATGATGTGCAGACTTTAACCTCAAAAATAAATTTATATTGCTATGTCCAATAGATGAAATGAATATATTCAAAAATTTTGTTTAATTATCATTTCCGGAGTGATAATAAAATACATATCAGTTGGTTTGTTTAGTCATCATATATTTGATAAGTATATTTTCATTTAATATAATACAACATATTTCACACAATATGAAGAACATAAATATATACTTATATAAAGTATAGCCCACTTGAGTTATGTATACATTATATATCGATAAATAATTGACGTTTGCAAATTCCTCAAGACCGCCTACGGATAAATCTGTTAATACAGTTTTATATGTAAGCTAGAAGTGTATAGGGGAGAATTATATAAAGATAGAGGGTCAGATGAATCTAGAGAGATGGAATAAATATAAATATATGTATGTATATGAATGTATATATTGCTTTGCACTCTCTCAACACATTCGTAAATGTATCGTTTTGTATTTGTAAAAACAGCATTGTCCGTAGGGGTGAGGGGTGAAAAAAATATTTTTCGTGCCCGTTTACTGATGATCACCCGCCGTGACCCTGTTGGCACACTCGTCGCATCTGCCTTCGATTTATTTTCAAAATCATATATATAATTGATGACTTTGAGTGTTCAACAATCTTCTTTGCTGGCTTGTAAAAATATATACAAATACGTATTTGTTTATTTTCAAGTATATACATATAGATAAATTCATTTCCAAAAACTGGCTCAAATATTTGATTTGTAAATTCATAATTTTTAATAATATTTACTTCTGAAATCCTAAAATAAATGACGATTAATTATCACATTTGACTTACATATTTAATTAATTAAATAAATTTTTATAATTTATCATGCATTATACTTAGCTGATAATGATAAAAAAAGAATTTAAATACATTATACATTAGAAAATATATATAATGTTAATGCGTAACAGTTGCAGAGAGGATAAAATAATTTTATTTTTTTCTCCATAACAAATTAGATTATGTTTTGAAAACATAGATAAATTAAAAGCAAAGATGTGAGTGTCTGTTGGAGCATGTCGTTTGTTCAGTTCAATCGTTTACGATGTATTTTGACAACGTGCTCATGAAGAATAACATCATCTGATATTCCGATTTAATTCCCTTTGTATATATTTCCTAGTTCTCGATCGTCACAATAAATCCACGCTTTTGAATTTATTGATATTAAATTAATTATCATATTACAATAAACGCAATAAAGCCATTATAATTTTAGAAATAAATATTTATATTATAAATCATATATTTAATTAATATTAAATAAATATAAATATATTTTCAGATAGAACTATTCAGATAAAAATATTAATAACTTATATATCTCCTTAAATTAATTAATTTCTATTCCGCTAAAACTATCAAATACTCAATCATTTATAATTAAATCTCTTATTCATTTTTACATTAATAATTATCAATTACATTTAATATCTATTCTATATCTACATATTAATAATTATAATTAATTAAATTAATTTGCTATTTTTTCGTTTAGTATGATTCAACGTCCCTGATGTTTATTATAATATTAACTGCAATAACAAACAAAATATAAAAGCAACTAAAAAATTACGATGGACTATAAAGTGTATTTATACATGTATACATATCTATATATTAAATACATATAACAATACATTGAAGTGCTTAGATGAACTGGTAAATATATAGAGCACCAAATGCGGCTGCATTGAATAAAGGCGGTCATCTGTGAAACACATTTAGTCTGTTGGCATACACGACACGACGGGGTAACTCTATAACACGTACAGATCCTTTTTTTTTTTCCTTTTATTCTTTCTTTTGCACTGTTGCTCTTGTCCCACATCTCGATAGATGCTATGTATCTGCTATCAAGTATTAAGTATTATACACGCATTGCTCACACATATATAAATAATATTGCGTGATACAATCCTTGATTTTTTATATTATAATTGAGACTGAGCATACGGGTCATTGGTCTTTTTAACAATAAATAGTACATATGTATAAAAACACAGTTAAAAATCAACGATGTGAAATAGCTATTTCTTTCATATTAATTTAATCTATTATATATAAAAATTGAATCAATTAATTTAATTATAATTCTTCAACATAAATAATTCAACAATTGATATGTTAAATTCGAATGAAAAATAATTTCATCAAGGATATGTACATTTTTAAAATAGTTATTGATAAATAAATCGCAATATATAATTAAATTAGATATTCAAAAACTCAAACGACAAATTAATTCGGTATAATTACAATAATAAATTTCTTTTTTTTTTGTCTGTTGCATTTTAAATACGTTCATACACCTGCCAAAGAATAGATCCGAATTGTACACGTACATATGTATATATACGCGCATACATAAAACCGGGCAGCAATTAGGTAATAAATAGGACCACCCACCCCTTGTTGTATTCGTTTTGTGACGAGGGAGTGAATTAATAAAACGATCCCTGGCGCGTACAGTAAATTCACAAACTCTCGCGCGACCAAAGAGCATTGCGCAGATGTGCCATCCCCATGCATGCATATAAATATATATATACATGTACAAATACATGATTTTGAAGGGGCATTTTCCTTTATTTTTATTCTAAGGGTTAATATCACGATTAAATAGTTCACGTTCCTTATACGTTCATTATTACATTCCACACTCTCTTTCATTTATATATAATCAACATACACCTATACATTATCAGGGTGTTTCATTTTTTTTGTCTGTCCTACCTGAAAATCTGATAATATATAAAAAACAAAAAATATTCCCGCTTGGAAAAAAATTCTAAGTTAATTAGAGACTTCACTCATTTAAAAATTCGATTTCTCATATAAATACTAAGAAAAAAATTTTTTTTCAGCTATAAATATGTACTATACATATTCATGTATTTATTACAACAAGAAAATAATTCTCAAACTACTTTTCGAACATATTATTATAAAAAATTAATTCAATAAATCCATCTATTATTTTTCTCATTTAATACTGAGATAATGTTTGTTACATTTCTTATCAGAAACGTTTGAATAATCAGATAGTCCGATAAAATATTGATATTTATATAAGCTGACTTTTTAAAGCTCACGCGATATAACTTTGACAAATAAAAATGATAGGGGTGAATTTTAATAATAACAATAATAAAATAAGCATGGAGAATTTGAGCATATGCAAAAATGTGGCCGATTACAGATCCCTGAATCTGATATATATATTTTCATCTCATTCTCACTTTTGATTGTAACCCCTGAGCCTTATTTAAACCCTCTCCCTTTCTCTTATATGTTATATTTTTATACATACAAAATCTTTTACTTATGTATGGATGTTATATACAAGCATGATGACGTGCTATGCCAGGAGTGTTAATAGTTTTCGTTTAGTCCTACACAAGAGGGAACACGTGCGTATTTATCATGATTTATGGTCTTTTGCTGCGCATACTTTCTTTTACATTTTGTTGTGTTCTTCATTTAAATTAGGGCGGACGCTCAATATAAAAAAAATAGCACACTTATAAATTATATATATATATTCATCATAAGTGTGTATAAATATATCTACGATATATATTCATATTATTTATCTACCAATATGATAATATATATACATTAATTTTTTTAATAATATTTCAGAAATTATTTTTTTTCATGTTTTTGATAATTTTTTTTGGTTATTTTAGTGTGAAATTTATTTTTTGAATAATAATTAATTATTTTTCAAGTGTAAAATTACTGTTATTGTTATTGTTATATTTTTTGTGATGAGATTCCATAAATCATTTTTATTTTTTAAATAGATTTTTTCAACCGTGTGCAAAGTCAGAGAGGAACGAATGAAACAATTATGGAAACATATATTTTAACCCTTTATACTATCGAGTCCCGAATTATTTTTTATCTTTGTCCAGAACAATGAAGCGAATGTGAGTTTATGTACTAAAGTACCAGGTGATATTGCTAGTCCTCTATGTATGTATTTTAGTGTCATGAGAATTTAGAATTTATTTGTATACGACAGTCTCTGAATTTTCTTCCAGTCGATTGATCCAGTCGGGCGTGACTGTTTGAGGGATGAAAATATAAATGTGAATTATTCACCAACTGCAGCCTGCTCTTCATTATTATATAAATAATTATAATATCTGTAAAGAAAAATAACAAAAATAAAATTTTATTCAATAATATATATTAATTGTTACAAAGATTTTTTAAATTTTAATTAAGGGATTATTTGTTTAATTGATATATGAATGAAAAAAATGTAGGCTGACATGTTTTAAAAGGACAATTGTAAAGAATACACTTGTGTCTACGGTGAAATTATAATTTGAATAATGGATTGTCATTGGAAGGTGACAATCACAAATTAAATGATTCATTGCAATTTTTTATAAGGGCGGATGGATTAGCATGTTACCTAATGCACCGTATCCGGCACACGGGTTTGTATATTTCCTTGGGTAACATTTATTTAAATTTAACGCTCTTACCCCTCTTGCAGATGCTATCGTGCTCTTTTTTACTGTATATATATTTGTATAGGTGCATAAATATACATATATGTCCATGCACCTCATTTTAAATTGCGTGAAATCGTCACTAGTTTTTTTTTTATTTATTTTTTTCATTATTTAATATGAGAGCCCGAGAAACCTCAATGTATAGTCCCAATATTGATTTATATTTTTATTTTATACTGATTTTATTTGAATAATAAATTAATTGCCACGACAAATCTAAAAAATAATTCACAAAAATTAAATATATAATTATTATCAATTTAAACAAATTATATTTTATTTGATTATCAATAGTGAGTTGCTATAGAAGACTTGAGAAGCTCAAGGCGATTAATACTTATCTATACTCTCGTGTCAATAAAAAATAAAATACTCAGGTGTTCGTTTTCCCATAAGCGAGCGGACCCTCCGAAAAGGGATGAAGATTCTCAAGTATATTTGACAACTGAATTACATCCAAATGCACTACGCCACACATATGTTACGTACTCCCTCTGAAAATACCAGAAATAAATTTATATCTTTAACGCATTTTCATATTAAAATACTCCTGTAAAATATCTGCTGCAAACTAATTAAATAATATAAAATACCGCGAAGCATTAAATAAATGAAAAAAAAAAATTGAGATTAATAACGTGTAAATTAAATAGGAAAATTTCAAATTCAGTTAGCGAGTACTTATAGTATTAAAATTATAACAAATCATCTTTGGTGGGAATTTTATTTTTTAATATTTAGAGCAATATTCCGTCAGTTGCGCGAAAAATAAAATAGTGATCGTCTCAAACGAAGCACCCTAACATACATATATATATATATTTATATATGTATGTATAATAAATAAAGTGAAGGTACATCACCCTTCTAAAACGTTGATCGTGATCCATACACACTCGGCTTATCCCCAGCTTATTCGCTGGCTTATCCCAATCATTTCCATCTCACTCGAGCTTATACAATCATTGATATCACTTCTTTTTTTTGCCCTTTTTTCCCTTTATTTCTTCTTCTTCCTGGTGCCAATTACGTCAAATCAACGTCACATGGGACAATGCGTGCGTTCGTATAATATATAAGGGCACGGATTCAATTGATCTCTGTTCCATACAAAATTCCAATCTCACTCGTTTTTCTAAATAGAAAAAAAAAAGAAGAAATATTTATCATCGCACAATATTCTTAAATACATATATTCAATATAATGTATAATAAAAAATAAAAAATCTCACCTTTAACAATATCAAAATGAAGAATTATTTGTGGTATTCAAATAGTCATTTGTGTATATTTATTTTGCATTGTAAAATATTATTCAACACAATGAAAAAATTTGTGTCTGGGGATAAAATGAAAACGTCACGTTATACAATGTGAATATCCATTGACGGGGTCAATAAATTGAAAATTTGCATATCTCACCCAACGAAATTTACATAATGGTAAAGCGTAAAGTGGATTATATGTAATGGATAGTGCTATCGTATCTCTTTATATCCATCATTTTATTTAAGATGAACGATAATAAATTTTTGATAATGAATAATAGTTAATCTTATTGACAATACTCAGTCGGTGTGAAATAACACACATTTTACAACTCAATCAAATAAAAAAATAAAATAAGAAAATATATCTCGAAATAAAATTAAACTTACATTCAAAAATTTTCAATAATATATAAAAATATATAATTGAATTATTCCAACGTATTTTATACTACAAATTAATTTAATTATATTTACCAATAAATAAATTACATATATTTTTTTCTAATTGCTACTAATTGTTATATTATAAAACCTGTCGTTTAGGAGCAAACAAAATGCCCCATGTCTCAATAGCCCAAGTCCAATATTGACCCTAAATTTTGCGAGGGCGGATGAAAAATAGAGAAAGAGAATGAACGAACAAATGAAACATAATACACATATATATGTATATATTACATACGAAATATATATATTACCTATTCATTCCATACATATAGCCTTACTAGTATTGCATTGACAGGGCGTCATTACGATTGAGCGCAAAGTACACATGAAATTATTTGACGTGAATGTACTCATACAACCAGTTTTGTTCACTGAAAAAAGAAAAGAATAAAATACAATAAAATAAAATGAATATACGTACGCCACACGGAGAGTCATCGAGAATCGTCTATTAGACAATTTGACAATGCGATTGATTTCTTCCATGATATAAATACAAACTAGGGTCAAATTACAAATCACCAGTGTGTATTTCTATACACATACAAAACGCACACAGGTGTGTATATATATGTAATAGGTAATATGATAGTGATTAGCATTTGCCAGTGAATAATGTCACACTTGTTTAAGCCAGGAAATTAATTCAACGATGACGATACGTTGATGATATAACGACGACAGGAACATTGGATGTGTATCACACCGATGTCTCAATGTACATTTTACAATATGACTCTGCAATTAAAAATAAAATATGTATTTTATAGTCATGCTAGTATGTTCCTTTTAGATATTTATATTGTAATATGTATGGATGTATTAGGGTGCTTCGGATATTAACACTAATCATTCGGAAAAAAAAAAAAATCCCTAACAAAGATGAACTTTAAATTTTAATATATATATATATGCATATACATTAATACATACATACATATGTACAAATTTTGTTTTGTTTTATTTCTACAAGAGTGCTTGTACCTGTGTTTAAATATGAAGAATATGCACGTCGGGATACTTTATATGAATATTGAAGAGGTTATGTTACGCGTGCCGCAGAAGTACACACGATTGGATTCGTATGTATATATATATAAATAAATAAGTGTGTAACAGAGGGAGAGAGAAAAATAGAGGGAAATACCCTCTGTCAATGTATGTGCATGGTCGTTCGCACTAAGCCTACGATAATTGCCAGCATCACGGGGGATCACGACAACGATCACGCTTGCCATGGTGCCACGCGACTCTTTTTCTCTTTCTTCCTCTCATCTATGCATATATGTATATGTATGTATATATTGCTGATATGTATTTTAGGATATATATATTAACATATCTATGTTTAATTACACGTCACGTACAAGGCTTGCTGACGTCTTTATACAATCCAATTATTGCTTTTAAAGATGGATGCCGGACGATAAAAAGTATCGATATATTATCGGCCATCTTTTAAAAGCGATTGGCTCTAGAAACGATTATTTTTTTAAATACATCTGGAACTTTTTCTGTTTATTCAACTTTACATATGTACATTTGCATATTATATCAAACGTATATATACATGATGTTGACCACGGTTGCTCTAATTCTCACGTTGAATCTCGATGTGCATTTCGTCTTTTATACATGTACTTTATATGCCTGGTAATCTGCTAGCTGAATGTGTTTGCACATGTTTTACATTGGTAACCCTGGCTGTTTGCAGACAGTAAATTACAGCGGACAATAAGACAGAATGAATGGAAAAAAAAATAAAAAACAACGTGACGGAAATATTAGAACGAGAGAAAGACGAAGAGAGCTGAAATAGAAAAAGGGAAACCCTTTTAACACCAATAATAAGCCAGACCCGGATTATAAAATGAAAAAAATAAAATAAAATACGCAGTACCAAAGTAACAAACCGAATGCTCTTTTATTGTTATGACTCTCATCTTGTTGCCCTCTTGTCATTGATCCCTTCTCGTGTCATGAATGTACGTCTCAATCATTTTATAAAGTTCTATTTTATATAAATCATCAGCTGATTTGTATAGAAGAATACATATGTTACTTTATTTTTAGATATTTGAAGTAAAGTATTATTAATTTGAATTTTATTTTCTTTTTTAATACAGAAATTATATACTTATATTATATGTAAGATTTTATTTTTTATTAGAGTTGGCCATGTTGTCTGGTGTAAATGTTCTATGTCCGATCGATACATTTTACAATGGGAGAGTTACTCTTCTTCTTTTTCATCTCTTCCCGCCCTCCAACGTCGACGTCGTATAGAACGTGTGTATCCATGACAACGGAAATTATCATGGCCGTCAAATCGACGTCGCGCATGCGTTGTTCGTCTTATTCGCAATTATTAATTTTTGCAATAAATGAATGCTGTAATTTCTGCAAGATAAAAGAATCTTAAAATGAAGAAATAAATATATTAACCACATTTATATAAAAGCTTTAATATTATTTAAAGCTGAATACACATTTACGATGATTAGAAAACTAAAATTATGTTGAATATCAAGTAGATTTTAAGGTTATGATAGGATTTTATTCATTTGCATTATTATAATGATATTTGTAAGGTAATTACGAATATATTATATTCAAGAATCCTTTCTAATTTATTTATTTATTTATTTTTTACTTATGTATCATGGATTATAATATTTCTTTTTAACAAATAATTATTTTTATATAGGTATTTATAAATTTGTAATAATTTCATGAGTTTTAATTCGTTGACACGTTCTTGGACGAGACAGAGGCACGAACGAATGAACGTCAAAGCTGAAAGCACGTTAACATCGTATAAATCAAAATAAAGGCACAACTAGACGAGCCAACAAATATATATAACAGGGAGCAAAAGCAGCAATATGTATAAAGAGACGGGTGGCAGAGCAGAAAAATCAGACTAGGGGAGTGAATACAACTCAAACACTCACGTTAGAAGTCTAAAAAAGAATTTAAAGAGTTACCTGCATCTAAAAACTTTTAGGCTGTGTATTATTATATATATTTGTTGTATAAAGTAAGTATGTATATTAGGGTGCTTCATTTAAGGTGACTATTTTTTTTTTCGCGTAACTGACGGAATATTACTCTTAACATTCAACTGCGAAAATTCCTATAAAAAATGTGCTCTTCATTTTATTATTTTATTATTTATTTATTTATCATTTATTATTATTTAATTAAATCATCAAATTGATCTATGAAGTCAAACTTATGTGGGCGTTGCATTATCTGAATGAAACAGGTTGTGACATATTTTTTTATACTCCCAGCAACTTTATTTGTAACACGTGGGATAAGTGGTAATTGATTTCACACCCTTGATTTACGACCCGGCGATACGAAATTTTGATTTGGGGTAAAAAACTCTATTCTTTAACCCTATCACATGGACATGTGTCGCATCTATAAACGGAATTCAGCTCAGAGTAGAAAAAAAAATTGTATCTAAAAAAAAAGGGGTTCGTTTTGCTGTCGACGAATTTCCATCTTTATCAGTAAAATTATAATTTTTTTTTATCCGTTATGGACAAGCGACATTTGTTCCGCTCCATATGACTCATTGTCATCATCAACAACAGCAAAAAAAAAAAATACTTGTAGTAAAAATATATCAGTAACGATAGTATATAAGAACATTTATTTAATCATTTCAACAACAGGAAATGATAAAGAAAATAAATACAATCCTGCGGTTTTCCTTTTGGCAGTGCTGCAAGTTTTTATTTAAAAATAATAAATTTTAATACGCATGAATATAACTAATAGATATAATATCTTGTTATAATCCGCTTAACTTCTCGACTCTTTTTATACATTTAATAATAGTTTGCACATGGAATTGAAATTTACGTGAATCAGGAAAGGAAAAAAAAAGGCGTGCGCTTATTTCACCCCTTTTATTTTTCTCTTCAAATAGACACACACGTCACTACCACACACTGCAATAGCAACATCAAACGACATAATCGGATTCCGATGACTATTATTCGTCCCTCGTCACCTATTTACCAAATGTGAATTGAAACGATACAAATAATATATATATACAGACTTAAAGGCCCAGTTTACCACGAAAATTGTTCAAATTCGTCTATAATATGGGAAACGCAAACATACAAACGACTGGGAATGAAGAAAATATAAATTATTGTTGTGAAGAAGTAAAGTTTTATAGTAGATATATTCAACGAGATTTATATTAATAATTATTTTCATTAGTTTTATTGTTTTTGTCGAGTACACAATGTATTTTTTTGTATTTAAAACGCGGAGTAATATTTTTTTTGTATAAAAGTGAGATTTTTTTTAAGAGTATATTATACAGAAAAGATGTGAAGATTATTATATGGACACGCTTTGATAGTTGTTATTTATAATTTTGATTTTGAATCGTTGTACATAAAGAGACATATATTTTATATATTATACGTATAACATCGAAGAATAAGAAAAGAAAGTATCTGTTTCGATTGATGGACGATAAAATCGAACAATCTCTTTCACAGATATATCCACGTCGGTATTCTTTGAAGATTTAATCAAATATAACGTATACATAGATGTTATTATATATTTTTATTTCAACTTTTTTGTCATTTATTAAATGTTGGCAAGACATTTTTCATGATCTTCAATGAAATTATGTTAATTATTTTAAAAATTGCGGGATTATATATAAATATTAAATATTTGAATTGGATGATAAATTTTATTGTGTTTTCACAACAGAAAGAAAAAAAGAACTTTTACAAGTGTTGTTTTCTATCAGATCCTATTTCGTATAAATAAAAATATAAAACGTTGTTTATTGGCGTATTGCATTACTTTTATTACATTCATGTAAACAGACAGGGTCGCATTTACACTTACAACAGAAAATATAATAAATACTGAATAATTCCCAACGACATATACATTGCAATAAGAAACCTTCCGTTCGTTCTCTATTCTTTCATACATATTTTTTTTCTTTGCTCTGGTCTCGGCTTTGGCTTTCATCAGTTCTCTTTTACTAGCTCACCTCGTGTCACTATTCATTGAAATGAAAAAAAAAAAAGGGAGAAGGCGGATGGGGTGGTCCCTTTATTGATGGCATTCATGTCTTGTCGGCTAATCCGCTGATTCCGCCGACGGCACATGACGCGGATCATTCTCCATTTTCAATTCATAACCTCTTTCATAAAATTTTTTTTTTTACTTTATTCATTGCTACACGAATACATATATTATATATATACCCATCACTATTGAATTAAAATCAGTAAGAGAATTATTTTGTATACGAAAATATATCCTGTTTGCAGTTGGATTTAAACAAAAAGTTAAACGAACGTTGTAGTATATTTCATGCAATATAAGTGGCTCGATATCATCCATGCTTAACCTATAAATTTTTACCTTTATAAGTATTAATTATGCTGACATGTTTAATTTTTTATTTGTAATGTTATTTTAGAAGAATGTTTTATTTATTTGAATAACTATTTAGATATTTATTCAATCTACGTTGGTTATTTTTTAATTATAACTTTAAATTGTCTCTCATTATTTTTTGAACAATAATTTAGAGGTTAGGTAAGGATGGCGCTGAGCTACTCGTATAATAATGCGATTCGCATGTTGTATTTTATTTTTATTATATACATTGACCTGTGTGATGTTCTGTAAAATGTAAATATAGTTTCAGGTATGGAGAATGAAATAAATAAATAAAAATAGAATAAAGAGAAAGTGAATTGCACTCAACTGTGACGATGGCCAGTTTTGAACGATCACTGTAGCAGTGTATATGGACAAACGGAAGTGATTGATAGCTATTGATGGATGCTGATCCGTGTAATTCGCGCACATAAGAGGATATCTATACCCTCGCTGGGATATATATTTACATTGTTCGTTTTTTCGTTAAAGTAAAGAAGCGGCACTGGTATTCATTTCCCTAGTTTCGTGTGCGCACTTTTTTTTCCTCCCTATTTTTCTTTTTTATTCCATAAAGTGGACGATAAATTGAATAAGAAGGTAGGAAAAATTTTGTACTGTTGAAATGTATGATTTGAGTATATACTTGTCATACACGCTTGTCGCATGTCAATTTTAATTTTTTTATTAGTTTAATTCTGTTGGAAAGAAAAAAAATATTGTAATGTAATGTGTATAATAATTTCATTTTATTTTTCTTTTTTTCAGTGTGGACAATACAAAAAGGCCAATGTGGCACAAGAAAAAATATTGTTTAGTAACGAAAATGAAAAAAAATTTATATATATTTATGCTGTCAGTGAATTTTTGGGGCTACAATTGTGAATGACAATAAGTTGACATATTGTCGAAGTGAACTATTCAAAAGTCAGCGAATGAAGAAGAGTGAGCTGATTTAAAAAAAAAATGTTTGAAGACATTTGAAAAATAAATCGATGAATATTTTCGCTTTATAAATTATGAATGAATATACACAAATTCATCATGAATATTTATAAAAAACGAAATACTTTGCTGTATTTTTTGTTAATTCATTTCATATTTTAACATCTCTGAATTATTTAAAAAAAAAATATTAAAAACCCTTCGACTTTTCATTCATAATATAAAAGAAAAATATTCTGCAGATTTTTTTTCTTCATTTATATATACACTTGCTGCACAAAAGAGAGGAAGTTGTCATTATAGGCGATGGGTAAATTTCGTGTGTGAATAACAAAAAAATATAAAAATAAGAAGAAAAAAGAAGACTCCAATATTCTTCATTTAAAAATATTACAATATAAAATTATATTGGACTATTACATCAAAAGCTGCACTCTATAAATTATATCGTCGTCTAATTCTTGTTCAATAACAACAGAAAAAATTGTAAATACTCATTCACACATACATATGAGCAGCATTATATAAATAGATATTTGAAAATGTCTTCGCTCATCAGCTACAACGTAAAAGTATATATATCTCGTGGTCCCGAAAATTTAGCACCTAGAAGACAGTTACGAGTTTCATCCGCAATGAAAAATATAAAAAAAATACCATACATAAAGCATATGCATATATATATAAAGATAAAGCTTAAGAGTATATAGCAACCGCTAATTTCACAGTCATTTAAAGGACGATAATTCAAAATGATTTATATCACGCCCGTTACATTCTCTATCCTATCTTGACATCATATTCCATTAGAATTGTTCACAGAGAAGTGCCGAAACAAATATCTTTACGAGTTCCTCTTATTTCACCAGCAATATAATTTTAATCCCAACATTATATAGCTACCTATTTTTTTTTATTTTCTATAATCATAATTTTTTCTCCCAGTACTTTTTGACTCCTCACGAGTTTAGTAAAAGAAAAATGTTTTTCATTTAAAGTCTATCATGAGTAAATTTTGAAACATAACTGTAACATGATTGACTACAGGAGGTCGATCAGGGGTTTAAATGGACAAATACACATTTATATAGTATGAACGAAGGGTTGTGCAATGATGGCGAGAAAGAGCAAATCGTTACATATAAATATTCTTTTTAACGCGTAACTAGAAATGACGATAACACGACGACGAGAGATTCTAGCAGAGCAATAACAGCATGATGTCAAAATAACCAAATGTCAACATTGTTGGGCGTCAAGGGGTTTATGATCGAATTATAGGGGAGGCACGATCTCCTGTTGTGTCGTCTCTTTCCTTCAATTATGTGACAATAACGTATACGAATGCAGCTGCGTCTTTCGTTCATGATTTTACACACGACAATTTTCCTCGTATAAATTATTTGTATGTTGTATAATATAAAAAAAAAAATTTGTGTCTCAATGATGATGATGACAAACGTGCTTCAACATATTTTTTTTTCTCTTATTCAGTAACTACTTATAATGAATTACTGGAGTGTGTGTGTATTGGCAATGTAAATTTTTGAAAGAAATCGAACAAACTGACCGCACCTCTAGGCCGGACGCACTGCCAATTTTGCGATCGTGGTAATTTTAATGGGCGGACGTATCGCACATTGTTCGTTTTCGCGTTACTGGACCACGGTCATCCGCATGCGGTCAGTCATTTTATTGTTATTATAATTTATTATTGTTATTTTTTCTTCACCAAGATAAAGGTGGGAACAAAAATTCATATTCACGCAAAATGAATATATGTATAATTTTATTTTATTAATTTTATCTCAAGGTCTAGGGCGTAGGAATAGGACTCGAATACATAGGATATTTTTTTTTTTTTTAAATAACACGAGAATACTTCTTTTAGTCTAATTAATATTCAATTAAATTGGTAATTTATTTTATCTATTCAAAACCGATTAAATTGAGGTGAAATATTAAAATAATAAAATAATCATCTGGATTGAATTACAATTAATTAAAATGAATATCAATTATTAATTTAAATTAATCGTTTGATCATTTAAAAACAATTTTAATGTTAAAATTTATAAACGATTGCTTAGCAAGATGAATTTTAATATTCTTTTATACATATATTAATATATAAAACACACATTTTTGTGATTAAAAAATAGTTTAAAGAAAAAAAATAAAACCGGATGAAGAAAAATAATCTTGCAACTGTCGTTCATTCATATTAATTTTTACTATTATTTTTTATATATATTTTAATAATAATGTCAAAGGGTCCGCGACATTAAATATCATATATATTATCATTCATCACATACCGCTACTGATGTCTCTATCTCATATATGTATATATATATACAATTACAAAATGTCCAATGGTCCCACACCAAATGCAAACATTTTGTTGTAATAAAACTGCCGCTTTGTCGATAATAAAATAAGGCCGTATGGGCACACGTGTTTATTTAGATAAACTAACCCTGGCGCATTATAAGTCTTTCTGATGTTCTGGCAATATGTATATACATATATACATAATTATATATTTTAATGTGTTGCGACGGTAGACTACAAAAGTATATATCCATATATACACTGATAAAAATATATTTTCACATGTATTAAACTCATTTTGCGAAGAAATGTTCATCTTATTCCACGATATTGCCGCTGTATCCCTGGAAAAAAAATCTTGAATTAACTATTTGCGTATATATATACACACAAGTTTATATATGTAGAAGATAAATTTACGCATTACTTTGTACATATATGCAATATACATACATTAAAAAAATTATCTGTGGATTCTTTTTCTGAACTATTTTGTACATAACAATTTTTCATGACGTTCAGAATTTTTTTGTTGAAAAAAAACAGAGTGAAAACCAATAAAATAATTTCCTGAATCATTCTTCGATGTGTAAAAAGACTTTTTTGTGGGCGTAACTATATACAAGAATTTTATGAATGAAAAAAAAATAAAGAAAAGAAGAAAAATTAATTATATTTAAAAATTGAAGTTCTATCACCTGGTATGATAATCAATCAAGAGTACAATATTATATAAACGTATATTATTAAATGCGAGGGAGGTAATTTGTCCTCGTCATATATTTTATTTTCTTTCATTTTTGTATGTTGAAAGGGGTTCACAAATAATGTATATAACTTTCAAACTCATACAAAATTTTACCCCAATTTAAAACGTATCATAGCGTTGTTATATATTGACTGATGCATGTAAATATTATAAACTGTAGTAAGAACATTTTGACATTTAATAATATTACACTTTTTTATATTCTACTCTAATGCATGTCTATACGTCGGTTGCTATTGAGTATTAATTTATGATGAAAAATGATGAAGTATATATCAAGTTAACTGTATAGTACAACTGATCATAAAATACACCCGGTGCATCTTCCAACAATTTCACGGATAAAGGAGTGAACGACAGTGTATAGTATTGGATCTCTTGATGTGAGAAGGGTGAAAATGTACATAATAAAAGTGAATATACATAATAAAAGGGGTGCGAACAGAGGACATAAGGTACCTAAATATATAATTCCCCAATTCTCGTTTTAATTAATGCTTTGTTCTTTCTTCACACTGAAACGTCACTCATTACTCCATACGTACATGCATATTAGGGTACTTCGTTTGATGCGACTATTTTTTTTCACATAACTGCAGACGGAATATTACTCTAAACATTAAAAAAAAAAAATTCTCCTCAAAGATGAGCTTTTAATTTTGATATTAAGTACTCGCTAAATGACTTTGAAATTAATTCCTAATTAAATATATTTATCCACATTAATTAATTGATCATTCTCTGATTATCCTGACGACAGTATATTGAAATTGAAGAGTAATAGTCAATATAGGTTGGTCAAGACATAAATTAATCGCTCGTGCGACACGCCGGAAGTTGTGTGTACGTTTATGCTTGCTCTGTTTACGCAGGCTTGACCCTCTACGTCTAAGAAACGATCGCCACATATATATATACGTATATAATATATATAATAGGGGAAAATTATTATATACACATGGAAGATCCTTGAAAAATCATGGCAACTATGTGACATATACGTTATTATACATATATATAACATGCAGATGTTTATTTTCACACTCTAAAAATTATTTTCTATTGGTGCTTTTTGCTGTTGTCCATATATTGTATAACCATCAACAAAAATATTTCCAATCATTTCATCAAACCCAGCTCATGTATATTATATATGTCTTCATACTAACTATACTTAGATCCCTCTTTTGCTCATTCACATTTTTTCTGTTTATGCATGTCTTTTGTAAAATTCACGATACAGTATTGTGAATTGTATGTATATATATATTGCATTCGTCATGGAGGAGGGTTCGTTCTCGAAAAAATTTTTTCTTCGTTTCTCAATTTTACACGGTTACTTTGATTTCTTCATTGAAAAAAAAAAGAAAAACTATATATGTATCTCTTTTTTACTTGGACATCCTTCAAGTTTCTCTTTCTAGTTTTATATTTATATATCCATACATAAGACAGAATATGTATATTCTAATGGCAATCATGCTGCTGACGTTGAAGAGAAAACCACACAAAGAATATATATCGCTCGCTCGCGGATATAACAAAGTCGGTTTTTATTTTATTTCAATTTTTTCTTTCTTCTTTTATTCTTTTCTTGCGCGTGTTTGATACCGCTATATGCAACACTCTCCAACGAATTTGTTTTTATATGGACGTACACATTATGTGTACTCTATATCCACCTGTATTTCTTCACCAATCCACAGTTTTTTTTTTATATTTATTTATTTTTTCATTCGTTCTATTATAAAAAATATATAATTTCAATTTTTATTTGAATGTATATATCCTTTTTTCTTTCACATCACCACAGCGTGTATTTTTTTCATGTGATATCGATTCAAGATGCCGGATAATTTGATATCAATACAAGTAATTTAATATAAAGCAGGCACACGCAAGGTCTCCAACGGACGATCAGTTTCTTCAAGTCTCCTTTAAATATTCATTTTATATAGATCGTAGATATAGAGATGTGACATTCACTGCAATATTTTTACTAATATAATTATGTATAAACAAATAATAGTTACATATATACAGATATATGTATATGTGCATATGTATATCGTCTGTCAGCTGGATGATTGTGGCAAAAGCATCGTGTGCAGGAGTTATCCGAGTCAAAGTGGATATGTATGTTAACATATATGGACAAGAACGTGTTTCTTGAGTGCCTTCGGCATCCATCTGGCGCGTGCGTGATCTTCTTGAATTATATATTCTCATCCTTTTTCTGTATGGATGCATTTATTCTTTTTCTATGTATTATTATTTTTATATTTGTCTATACTGAAGAATTTATCATTTCGTGCGAAATAATTTAGCTTCATTGCTGTTACTTAGGTAATTATTTCAGCTAATTTTCAAACAATTTTTATATTGTACACCTGAAATAAAAAAAAGAATCATTAACAGAAATCAATAGTTGAATATTTTTCAATAAACACGAATTAAAGAATATACATAAATATTATTATAAGATAATTAAAATAATAAATAATAACTGAATCCCAACTCATCAAATAAATCTTTATAAAAAATTCAATACGATGAATTTTAAAGATAAAAAGTATTGTTAACAATTTTTTAGTTTAGGCCACTTTGCCCCACCTTGCTCCCTATATAAATATATTTCCTGTTATTTCACCCTTCGACCTTTTTACTTATTCTCTTTTTTTTTTCCTTCTATTTTTCGTTTCACGTCGCCGCCCATAGAAATCCCCCTTGGAATATGAATGTACATACATTGATTTCCCCTCACGAGTAATACGATACATCCCCTTTGCAAAAAAGCTGCTGTTCTGTTGGGGTGAATATGCGCACAAACCCACCCTGCGCGTTGGTGCGTACAGTCAAAGAGGTGGGATATAATGGTGTATTCATCCCCTACATCAACCAATCAGATCGCTTCAAAATCCGCCCTATGTCACGATTAAACATACACACACGCACGTGATCATATATACCATCGTCTGGAATTTTATTCTCCCTCTGATGTAGCTATATAGTGAATGTATAATTAGCCAATCGGATCGCGAGGGGAATTATATTGCTATGGTCATATATAAGAGAATATTGAGGACATTGCAGCACCCTGGGCGAATTTTATATATGTCTACCAATCATGCTGGGACTTTTTTTCTTTCTTGTCCATCCGGGAATTAATAATTCACGGTAGAATGGATAAAATCACATCCACCATGTTCAGTTTGTTGTTTAATGTCCTTGCAGACATATTTATTTATTTCTATCAATTTATATTCTTCAAACTTCGAGGAATTTTCGTATTATCATTCAATTTGTGAGTGTATTGCCTGAAATGTATGAAGAATTTGAGGTTAGGATATGATTTTATAGATTTAAATAGTTGTATTATGATGACTTAATTAAAATTCATATTGCAAATTTTGAATAATAAGTTTAATAATGATATTAAACTTTATAGATTTATTTCATTACATCAAGAAAGTTGATGATCAAAATTGCTAACTATACATCTAAAATTCAGTTATGAATTAATTAATTTCCAACGCAAATCTAATGAGTATCATATATCAATGGTTAACCTCAAATGATAAAATAAATAACTAATTTCATAAATAATTCTATATTTATATTTATATACCTAATGCTAATGTTGTTTATACGCATGTTGTCTTTTTTCTCTTCATGTTTAATCCACGGAAATTCACATGGAATATTTTACCTAAAAAAA
>JAQQBR010001833.1:2170611-2185558 GCA_030347285.1 Microctonus hyperodae | reverse complement strand
ATAATGTACTTGAAATTTAATTGAAAAATATCGTGGCATGAAGTACATAAATGAGAAACAATAATTTTTGAAGATGAAAGATTTACAGTCTTGAAGGATATCAAATCTGGAGTATTTAAACAAATAAAAACTTGAACTAGTAAAAACAATTGTAGACAATTAAATAAAACAAAGTAGTTAACTATTACATAGGTTGTTTTGTTTTTTCATGCGTTATAAAATTGTACATTATATAATTTATCAATTATAAAATAAATAAAGGGGACAAAAAATAAACATCAAGCACATATATATTATTTAAGTACATGCAAACTTCTATTTTTCATTCATTTATGCTCTTTTTTTTTACATAATTTTATTTCATTTATTGGACGGACTGTTAACGAGCTCATCACTTACACTTTTCTTTATTGCATTTTTATCTTGTTTTTATTATCATTTTGTTTTCTTGCAACATTTAATTATCAATTATTTTAGCATTGTAGAATATTATTAATCATTATTTAAATTTTTTTTTAATTTTTAATCTAAGAATATCATATTAAATGTAATTGATTAATTTTTTTTAAATATTTGTTAAAACAATTATTTCCTTTTAATTTGTGTCTATTTTATGTAGATATTATATATTTGTATGCTCTGCTGAATGTATAAAATACATAGCAAGCTGATTTATTTCATTTCTCCAAAAGCACGATGAAATTACGTTTTTGTTCTCTTTTTCAATCAACTCACAAGAAGATATTATATAAAAATGAATGAACTTCAATCATGCTTCATCGCTTAAGAAAAAAAGTAATGAGAAAGTATTGAGAATATATTTATATATATACAAAGCAAAGTAATATCCAATGCGTGATATTGGGTCATCGTTTCACTTGAGAAACGATCGATTCGTCGCACTCCATTGTGTGAAACTGGAATTGTAAAATCAGAAAAAAAAATCTATTAACGTCAAAATATTTTTTTATCTTCATTACTTTTTTTGCGAAATAAACAATTTTTTATTCACTGTCATTTCACACCTTTTCCTCTTAATTAATTATTCCATTAATATATCTATATCAATTATTATTTTCATTTACTTCAACTTGTTCCCCGTTGACATTTTCCAGTTTTTTCAAAAATATTTTCACACAAATTTTCTCGTACAGGAAATTTTTTTCTTTCTATTCATTGATATAAAAATTGTTCATTACATTTTTTTCCCTCCACTATGTTCCTCAGATTCTCCTTGCAAAAATACAATCATGAATATATATTTCGACTTAAAAAATTGTCTTTGTATTTTTTTTTAGTTATTAAATAGTGATAATGATCTCACTGAATTGTTTATTATTTGATATTAAATATAAATATATGCGAAATTGCATGCGCGCGTTGAGACGATAAATGCTTCAACGCCTTATTAAATAATTAAATACATATGTTTACATATATATCTATAATATACATATATACAAATACATATGTATATTTTTTTGACCATTACCTTTGTCCAAATTTTTAAATTATGAACTTTTTTTACAAATATACTATTGTGCCCTCACGATAATTATATCTCATCTCACTTTGAGCGAAAGACATGTATCACGATAATGAAATACAATAAAAATAATTAATTAATAAATGTTACATGGGTCGAGCTAAAATTTATCTCCCAAAAACAAAAAAAAAATATATATAATGTATAACGAGTGAAAACAAAAACAGATAAAAATTATATACAGATATTAATAAAGTTTTATCTATTACCACTTGATTGTCATCGATTTTTATGGCAATTATTGAAACGATGACTTAAACACAAGTTTGCAATTAAAAAAAAATTAATTCACCATTTCACATGTAAATTTAGTTATTAAATTAAAATATTTTTTTTTTTGCTTTACTCACAATATTTAAAATTGTCACATTTATTATACATGTCTTTGTATTTTGTATTTCGATTTCTTTATTTTTTATTCTATCATTTTCCCTTTCTCTAGTGCAAGGAAGGACTAGCCAGGCAAGTTGTGAGGCCAGTTGGTTATTAAATATTTATATTTTTAATTTTTTTCTCTTATACCTCAGTCTCAAGTCTGTGTAATTGACATTTTTTACACTTTATGGAAGTTTCACGTAGCACCGGTATTACAACGGCATGTAAACGCCGCGGTCACACTAATGTATTCATCAACACATTAATCTCACGGAAGAATGAACCAATTTGACCCGCACTTGATTGTTTCTTTTGTATTAAACCACGCATTGCTTCCAACTTTTCATAACACGCCAAACATTTATGATATCTATAAACAAATAATAAAAATAGAGGAATGAAGAATTGAAAATTAAAATTAATTAAATTAAACTAAATTGAATCGTATAATATAAATTTATTTAATCGATTATTTAGTTGAATGTTGATGAGGAATTAATGAGATTAATGAATTGCAAAAGATGTAATAAATTAATTTAATTTTACCTTTCTTCACGGGAAACGTCCACGCCGATGGTGTGCAATGGTGCTTCGACATTTGACTTGATCACCGGGGCAAAGTTCCGCAGGATTAATTTCAATGCCGTGCAACCGACCGTTACATACCTGTACAAATAAATAAACAACAGTTTTAGTATTTAATTCATTTTCTAATTTTTTTTCCATCTCTTGCAATTAATATATGAAAAGAGTTCTTGAATATTTAATTGTTTTGACCTAAAAGAATTAATATTAACCCAAATATTTCATGTATTAATTTAATTTACAAAAAAGTATGTTAATCTTGTGACACAGTGACATATATATTACAAAATTTTTTTTTATTTTCTATACAAATTTCCAAGCGCCATGAAATGATATATTATTTTGTAAATATATTCCTCTGAATTTTGGCAAACTTTAAAAATTTCTCTCATATATATTAATAAACATTTTCAATAAAATCTTTTTTTCTAAATTTAAAAACAATAAAAATCAACGAAATATCTACTCAATTTGAAAATTATAAATATACAATACATAGAATAATTAAATAGAAGACATTTAACAAAAAAAATAAAAATGTATTGATCAGTTAGAGAAAAAAAAATAAATTCCCTTTCGCATTTAATATATTTCTTTATATATTTGATATGTGTAATCCATTGCAATTGCAATGACACCCACTGTGTTACGCCTTTTATATTTCCAGCTTGAAATCTCTTTTATTGCAAACGATGTAACGATACCAATAAATAACAATAAATGTAGACACGCGAATGTACGAGGTGAAATTCGGTGCGCTCGAATTTTAACCACCGATAAAGGGTTTAGGCATCAGGGCGTGTGAGGGTTTTTTTTCCATTCCTAAATCGGCGTGACGAATCCAAATGGCTGTCATGAATTCATGTTTGATACACATTTATATATCTAATATAAAATGTTATTTCTGCATGAATATTATTCCACCATAAATTGTAAATAATATTTTGAGTTCTTCTCAATTATCATAAACGAAATTTATTAAATATCAATATCATAAATATCTTGAATATATAATTAATTCATCTGAAACAAATGAATAAGTAAATAAAATAATAGAGACATATATTAAAATGAAGGCAAAGAAATGGGCGGACAGAAAGAAATTAAGTTATTCATAATAAATACTCTATACAATATTTTTTTCTCACGGAGTTTTTGGAGGTTGAAAATTGACACCGTAACGAATGAACCATGAAAATATATGTACAAGTAGTTATGTAAAACTGACAGGGTTTTTTTTGCACAAGTCATTTGAGAATATTAAAATGTTTACATGTGGTGATTATAATTTAACAAATGAAAATTTATATCATTACACGTCATGAATCATATTAATAATTAATATTCACCAATTTTATTTGTAATTTATTTAGAGAGTAATTAAAAAATAAAAGAAGAAAGAATCTTTGAAATGTATGAAATTGTTATTTAGATAAAAGTGAAATTGTTTTTTTTTCTTTTATGTTTGACGACAGCTGTTGAGCGCGTGGTAATTAGCGTACAGTAAAATTCACTTTTATGGCGTATTATTTTGGATATTCCGAGGTAATTCTAGTTGGTGTTGTGGTTTGATTGACATTTAAGTGCAGGTAATGATAAAAGAACTAATTTTCAGCATGGCTGAGTCGCAAATGAGCCGGATGTTACTCGACTGACATACATTAAATACAAAAACAAATTCTACAAATAAAAAAAAAACAAAAAATTATAATTTGATATTTATACTAAATATAACAAGTTAATGATAAATATTTTATGTTTACTAGGCGTGAAACCGATAATTGATGAGCTTAGATGATGAATAAAAGTATTAAACAATTACAAAGAAAAAAAAAATGATAATAAGGGAGTTCAAGTGCATTCGTGATGTGTAAAAGAAAGAAATGAAGAAAGGAAACGTCAGTTTATTTGCGTCAGTTGCAACAGCTTGTAACTGAGCATAAAATAATTGGCTCATTATATCACTCATCGTATTAAAAACTCTGTTGTCTTTATCAAAAAACATGTAAAACACATTTTTATAATTCACTCTACAATTAAACATATAAAATAAATTATTTATAACAATAATATATGAGATGACAACTTGAAAAATTGTCATATGAAGAGATCAAATAACGCACGTGGCTTAGACATTTTCTATCCAATAGAAATTTTAAGAATAAAAAAGATTTTCGAACGTCACAGGGAATCAAAGAGACATGGACATATGTGCGCGACTTGTGAGCCCTTTAAAAAAAATCGAAACTGAACGTGTTACATATACACATAGAAATAGAGGAGCAACAGACAATGGTGTGCGCACACGACATGAAAATCTCCAGCACACACAAATTTGCATCTGCCGACTGTGTCTCTTATTGTCTTGGCTAATTTAGCATCAACCCTTCGAGTGAATATTTGATCCGCGATGGGTTAGGATGGTAAATTAGCTTTTCCCATACGTGGAATAATCGACAGAGAATTTTATATTCAAAACAAGTACTCAAGTTTTTTTTTTATTCAATTCTATTATGAATAATGAATATTTTTTTTTTATTTGAGAGAATGAGAACCAGGGGAACGAGATAGAATAAATTTTCTCGAAGGCTTCACGTCAGTCATCAGATCATAGTTGCGAAAAAAAAATGGTCAGTGTAATTGTATGCAGATAATCTCTCTGGTTTTTTTTAATATACGTATAAAACATGCTATGCATGAACGTAAATAGGGAAAGTATTATTCATTTTTTTTTTATTATTGTTCTTCTTCTTCATAACCTGTATTTTGATTTAATTTCTCTCTATCATTGGTGTGAAACACTGCAGCAGAAAATAAACCAGGCGTAGCTGTAAAATTTTTGGCGAACTCGAGACTTTCTCTTTGTCTGTGAACATCAACTGAGAGATGAGAAGCAATAAACCAAAGAAACAAAATGAAATAGGATAATAATAATATGAAATCTGTGGTTTTAAATGCAACCGCAAAACCACTGTAGGATGCACGTCGGCCTTTCGTGGTCTCGTAACTTCCAAGTCATTCAACGTCGTTATTGTTGTCGTCATGAATACACGCGGAATAAATCAAGTTTTAAAATTTAAAAAACAAAAAAAAATATTTCTTGTAAGTTATGGAATAATTTTCACTTACATTTCGTATTTACTTTGAAGCAATTCAGCAATGGGCCTGAGAAATGAATTGCA
This sequence comes from Microctonus hyperodae, assembly GCA_030347285.1. Classification (NCBI taxonomy): domain Eukaryota; kingdom Metazoa; phylum Arthropoda; class Insecta; order Hymenoptera; family Braconidae; genus Microctonus; species Microctonus hyperodae. Next base: position 2,179,870 of record JAQQBR010001833.1, on the reverse strand, counting down.
CATATCTAAATTCCACATTGTTCTGAAAGAGAAAATATAAATAAATGAAATTATAATAAAAGAGAAAATAAATAATGCATAATTTAATATGTTAATTATTGAATTATAAATTATGATCCTTACGGTTTTAAATTGAGAACACCAAGAAGGTCAACAATTACTGATTGATCATTCATGACAACAGCCGAGTCAATAGCTGATTTAATATCTTTATTATGCCACAGAGAGTAAATAATTTGTAATGATCTTTGACGATTTGTCAGTACAACCATCATTGAATCGTGGCCTCTCATTATACTATTTATAACTTCAGCTTCTGACATCTCAGCCATTCCTTGATTACATCCAAGTCTTGTGGATCCAGCATAACTGTTTGGTAAAAAATCATCAACATCAAGACCAATTGGTTTATCCGATAGCATTGGCACAAAATCTTCTTTATCAATCGGATCAACAGCCGGCCTCAATTGTGGTATTCTCATTTCAACTTTTGGATTTGGCGGTACTTGTGCGCGATTATTTTTTTTATTTACAGCTAAATTTCGCGCTGATAATGGCCCTGAATTTATAAAATTACGTGCTGACATTGAATTTGAACGCGTCTGTCCAGTATTAGGCCTATTTAATGCCGGATCTGATGGACTGTGTTTTATATTTGTATTTATTTTAACAGGAAAATCGCTTTCATAACCGTGCTCGCTACCTTCACGACAGCTGCTCTGTCGTTTTAAAAAATGCTTCGGTGAATCTGGGCTTGGCGCACGTGTTTTTGTTTTACCATCGCCCATTACTGGTGATACTGCAGCCATTGGAGCAACTCGCGACATCAATGTCGAATTCGATCTTTGTGGTCCCATTGGCTGTGTCATTGAATTATTTGTCAATGATTTTTTACCAATTATCGGCGTTATACTGTGACGTAACGGTGGTATTTGAGCAAAATTTTTTGCATTTTTTCCTGCGCTATTATTTGTTGATTGTAAGCTCGCTTTTATTTGACTGCTTGAACTTATAACGTGTCGTTGAACGGGCGGTGATGATTTGATATGATTGCCACGTACTGACACTGGTTTTGTGAATAATGTTGATGGTTGTGATGGTGGTGATGATGATTGTGTTGATGGCGTTGGTGATATATTTTCCTCGCAATTATTTCTTTCGTTAGTACTCAAATTTGTGATTGAGGTAGTGATATTTTGTATTATTTGCGGTTGAGTAGGATCTAAAAGAAATATTATTTTATATTTAATAAAAATATACGCTTTAATAATTAAAATACCAATATGATAAATATGAAAGAATATAAAGTAAAAAATTAAATTAATCTAAATGGCTTTTTAATTAATTGATTACACACAACACAAAACTTACCAATATCTTGAGGCTCTGGAAAAGCCTCAGGTTCTGGTGGTGGTGTGCGGCACACTGAAACATAGCGTGCACGTCATGCTCATTCACAAACAGTTACGAAAAACAAAACATTCAAGTTGATTAGATAATAATATCAATGTTTTACACTAATACACATAATTGTTATGTATGCACAAAAGAAAAATCTTAATGAATGAAATTTGATTTTACTCACATGAACGATGTGGTTGAAAAATATCACGCGAGTCTGATAATTTTGTTATCTTAACATGTGTCATATCATCTTCGGCATCAGTTCCCGATTTATCGCCTTCTTCTATCGTCGTTTTTACGTTTACTCTGTGAATAATTATGAATTATAAAAAATAAAATATAAATAATGATCCAGAATTAATATTTAATTTTGAGAATAAATGAATAAAGAAATAAATTAAAAATGAAATAAAATTTACTTGAGTTTTTTGATGCTTTCTTTTGTAAAACTTCGTCGCGTTGGGTTTCCATGCGTAAATGGCGATGTTGATTGTGAAAAGTTTGTAAATGGCGCTATTTTTTTCAAATCACAAACAAATAATACAACATTTGTTCCACTAGAACTTGCAGCAATTAATTGACTTTGGGCAATTGCCATATCTTGTATTTTCCCCCAACCAGTTGTTACAGTGTCTAATGTACGTGCTGGTTCCCAACAATGTACTTTCAATAAATCTTGACTACCGGCAAATAAACATTCACCACCTTGACTAAAGTGCAAACATCTAATTGCTGTTAAATTAGGTTCAGTCGACGATACCAATTGAAATGATTCTAAATCCCAAAAGTGTACAGTACGATCCATGCTACCACTGACAAGTAAAAATTCATGCGGATGAAATTCTACAGTTGTGGCAGCTCTTTTGTGTTCAGAAAATTCACGTAATTGTCGTCCTGCTCTCAAATCCCACAACTGTATAAACAAAAAATAATTAATTATTCATAATTTACAAATAAAAATACATTTTATAAAATAAACAGAATTAAAGGATACATAAATACACACTTTCACCATTCCTTCTTCACCAGCACTGGCAATCCATTGACCATCTGGGCTGAATTTTAAACTGTTTACTGTTTCATCATGACCTTTGTAAGTAAATATACAGCCTTTTCTTCGTATATCCCACAATTTAATTCCAGTATCTAAACTACCAGATGATAATAATTCACCATAAGGATGAAAGTCCATACATCGTATACCAGCTTTATGACCAGTTAATGTTCTAGCAAGTTTAGCATGTTCCAAATCCCATATTTTCAGTGCACCAGTTTGTGAACCAGCACATACAAGATCTTCAGTTTGTCCAAATTTAACGCATTCAATTGGTGTTGTATGTCCACTTAAACTCATTATACAATTTTGCTTTCCAACTGCCCATAGATTTACTTTTTTATCATCACCACCAGTTACTAAAACTCTACCTGATTTGTGACCGAGTGCTAAACAATTTACATTTGATGTGTGAGCAGTAAAGTCCTCTGAAAATAAATAAAATATATTTAATATAAACATTTTAACTGTTACAGTTAAATCTGATTTTAATTAATTATAGGTTATAAATTATATTCCCAAAAATAGTAATTTAAAAATAAGGAAAAAAAAACAAATATGGTGACTAAAATAAATGTAAATGGAGTCATTGACTTATTACTCACGAAGTTTCCAGGATTTTTTTGTTGATGTAGCCATTATAATTTGATGTAATAATTTTGTGGTATCCAAATTTTATTTATAACAAATAACAAAACGAGCATTGAGTCTGCAAACGAAGAATTTTTCTTTGATGGTCAAGTACGGTCGAAACATTATCATTAATGATTTATAAAATACATGAATTATCATCAATATTAATTTAATAAACAATAATAATAACGATAATAAAACATGATGGCACTGAGGACTCTTTAAAACAAAGTTATGTCCTCGAAATACACTTGAAATATATGACAAACTCCTTTTTTATTAATTAAATGTCCTTCTTTTCGTTGTTGCATCTCATTTCTCTTGAATCTATCTGTCCATTCGTGGGTAGCGCGAAGTCGCAGCGAGTGTGACGTTGAAAAAAATATATCGAAATCATTTGTATCAATGTGTTGTGTGTATATATGAACATAAATGTGTTTTAAATATGAAATTGTATGCGTGCACTGCGACTTTCGAGTTATTGAAATGCGCATGCGCTTATATTTCTAACTTTACATTTTCACCACTTGGTGTCGCCTCGAGACATTTAATTTCTTTATGTATCATCAAAATGTTTTATATATATACACACATATGTATATAACAAAAAAAATATATATATAAAAAATTGTTTTTTTTCTTAATCTTGCCAAAGAAAGGCATAAAATTCTACTATATTAATGGAATTATTGCATCCTTTATGTTCATTATTCCATAACCTAAAAAGGACATTTGTCGTCATGAAATTTTATCACTGCAACAATTTACATTTGCAATAAATTGATGCTGAATATAATTATTATGTAAATGTATATGTAAAGGCTAGTATAATAATACTATTATTTGTGACATAATATGTATATCTAATGTTTAAAATTATGATGAATTTTCTATTAATCGATAATAATCAGTTGATATAAGTTTCGACCTTTCTCTGAAAGAATGTGGGCGAATAATAATAATAATAAAATATTGCCCACGCTTATACGAAAACATTTACGATCTGTTATTCAAATACCTGATGTACGATATTATGTTGAATATGTACAAGGACAATCACCACAACCACGTACACGTGAATATTTCTACTACATTGATCATCAAGGAATGGTAAATGCATTTTATTATTTATTCTCAATGATTCTATTCATTGGATATTATCTATTGAGGAAATATTCAATTGATATTTTTAAATAATGCAAATTTTTATATATGATTACAGCTATTTTTAGATGACGCACGAATAAAAAACTTTACATCATGTTTCAAAGGTAAATATTATTTGTTGAGTTAACAATCATCAAAATGAATTCAACTCATAATTTAAAGAGAAAAAAAAATGAAAATGAATTTAATCACAGAGATTTTTTTTTCTTATAAAATTTCACGATCAAATGTGTCCTTCAACTCGATGTTCATTTCATTCCACACGATTTATACAATCGTGTGGAATTTAAAACTGGTATTTGGTAATTTACTGATAAGTTATATGTGTATTGAATATACGTTTCAGAAAAAAAATTCTTGGCATTTTTTTTCAATCGACTAAGGCGAAATGAGACAAATCGATATACCAATGAATTTCCATATCTATCACTGTGTGGTAGGGAACGTAATTACGTACGTTGCGATGATTTGCCCATAGTTTTCACACACGTGCTTGACAATAATAATAATAATGATAGTAATGTTGGTCAACAAAATTTATTTAGTTATGGTCATGCTGGAGAATTACTTGTTTTTCCATTCCAACCAAATAAATTGTGTATGAGTATTCTTACAGGTCGAGTTTATCATCCAGCGCCAGAAATTATTGGTGGTATTGGTTTAGTAAGATCAAAACTCGCTATAGAATTTAGTAGTTTATTTAAATTTGAAAATGGTGAAAATGTTAATCCTACACATTTTACCTGGAAATCAACTAAATATGAATTAGATACAAAATGGTACAGTGATAAAATATTAGAAAAATAATTGCTTTTACAATTTTTTATTCGTTTAATAAACGAAAATATCAAATATATATAAACAATTATGTTTTATTAATTAATATAATTAAATATAAATATTTTTTATAATTATTATAATGTCATTTATTTCATTATATTTTACCTAATTTATTTTGTTTCATTGACAATCACACATGTCGAAAATTCGTGCAGTAGAATCGTCAGATGTGGTTAAAATTTTTTCCAAATTCCTAATAAAATAATATCAATAATTACAAAGATTAGTATATATTACTTGGAATAATTTAATTAATAAAATAAAAAAGGAACGGAGGCTTACTTTGAGATTGAAATATCTAAAATATAACTAGAATGACCACAACATGTTTTGCAACATTCAACAGTTCGTGCATCATAACATCTTAAAACACCATCCAATCCAGCTGAGCATACGAATGGACTTGTTCCTTTCCATATAAGTTTGCTTACGCCACCCTCTTGCACTATTTTATGTCTAATTGCTTGTTTCACAGTGTCCCAAATAAATATTTCACCGCGAATAGTTCCACTCGCCACCATATGGAGTTCAAGATCTTTACAAAATGCCACAGCCTCAGTATAATTTTTATCTTCTTGTTCATCATTACTTTCAGCGTTTGCCTCTGCATTATTTAATGTATTTTCCTGTAAATTTTGTAATACCGCCACTATTTTTCCAGTTTGTACTGTGCTGAGTACAGTTCTTCCATCAAGTGCTGCTGATGCTATTAATTTACCGTCCGATTGACAATCTAAAGATGTAATACTCTCAGAATGTGCCGCAGAAATTGTCACTTGAACTGTGCCTTCTTTTAAATCCAAAACACGAATTGTTCCATCTTCATATCCTGCAATTAATTTTTTACCTACAAAAAAAAATTAACTCATCAAATAAATATAATGAAAATTTAAAATCATCCTGTGCTTTTCATCATATTAATTAATTTAAATGATTAATAAGAATTCTTAAAAAAATTATACCGTCATTTATCACAGTAGCAGCTTCACTCTTCTGTCCATATCCTTGAAAAACTTTACATTCTCCACTAGGAATTTTCCACATATATATTTCACCCTCTACGCTACCAGCGAATAAAACATTAGCTAAATTATGCCATCTCATCCACTATAAAAAGAAACAGATATAAATAATGAATAATGATAATTCATATTATAAAAATATATCAATTGAACGACATTTTATCTGCTTACACTCGCATCTCCCATATTATAATCCCATACAATAGCTTTATCACGCATCCTCCATACTTTAATAATACCCTTCATATCACCAGTTGCTAAATACGTGAAATCATGATTAAATTCAGCGAAAAAAACACTATCCTCATGTCCAGTACATTTATGAATAATTTCTCCTGACAATGTATCCCATAAATATGCTACATCGTCTTCTCCACCAGTAACTGCTATTTTTCCATCATTGGTCAATGATCCACAAAAAACTGACTCTGAAATCAAATTTATTCATCACGTCTATAATTCATTTTTCGTATTCACCATGTATATAAAATAGGTTATGTTATTTTTAGGCGAAATTTTTTTTGTTAAACAAAAATAAATTATCTCAAGCTTACTTTCATGTTTACTGAACACTGTGATTGCATCGTCTATTGCAACATCTTCGTCCATCATTTCATAATTTTCGGCTTCGAGTTCTTCAATCACTTCATCGGCATCTCCAACATAAATCATTTCCTCTTCATCAAAATCCTCTTCGTCGTCCATCTCCGGCCTTGGTGGACTGTCTGTTTGAGGCATCTTTAATAATAAAATATTTGTTTTTTAAATCCAATCTAACTTTGAGGTTATGTTCATAAAACATCGCGCAAATATAGGTTAAACATAGTGAGAGTATATAATTTTTTTTATCACTACTGTTAATATCAATTATTAATTAATAAAAAATATAGTAACGTATTAATTTAAATTTAATAATTAAATATCATTATCGGAATTGCCATAATAATTTTACCTCTAATTCTTATATGTAATCTTAATCTTGAAGAATATGCTTGATATTTATTTGAGTGTTTCAACACGTGTATTATCAGTGAAAGCCAGTTTTGGTGCATGCGCACTAGAAATCCTTTAGTGCTCATGCGCCAAAACTGGCTAATGCAAGTAACATATCAAGTTATTATTTATTTGTTTTATAAATTAAAAGTATAAACAATCTTTTGTATTTGAGATTTTGAAATCATCTGTTAAAGTTCTATAAGTTTTATTTATCTATTTTTCTATGATAAAAATATGATATTCTGATAATCATTTTTCAAAAATACATTTTTTTTTTCAAAAAATTTCTGCGCAGGCGCAGAAAGAATGCCGTCATGTTCCAAATTTTTATGAAAAAATTATAAAAGAATATAAATACTAATGTAGTAGATTTTTATAAAAAAAACAATTTTTATCTAACATACACGATATGTATTTATGATATTATATCTTATCGCCTATTAGGGTACTTTTTAAATTAATGTAACCAAAGTTCAACAAGTTAAGGATTCCCCATACTTCACAATTAAGGATAAAGTTAACTGAAGTTGGTTATACTCGTCCTAATTTAATGTACTTGTCAGTAATGCACCAACAATCACAAAGTTGATACGCAAAAAACATAATTTCATCGGCATATTATCTCACGGTAATAACATTACCATCAAATGTTGATAACAAAGTGATCAACAAGACCAATCGTTACAAAAATCTTCAAAAATTCCATCAATAAAATCCAACACTGAAACAAAAAAAATACAATTACATCTAATTAAATATCTTTAAATAATTATAACTATACATACCTGAACCTAATTTATAAAAAAAAAAGAATTATAAATTAATAAACATGAACAAAGAAACTTCTAAATTACCATTCACAGATATAAATTCAAATCCAAAGTTTGAATGTATAAATTTAAATTAAATAAAGTCGATACATTCAGGAGACGATTTGTAATTGAAGTTACATCAAAGTCAAATTGGGCAAATCCATACAAGTACACAGTATATCCTTTAGTAAGTAATTAGATCCAAGTGAACACAGTGGGATATATTCGAAGTGTACTAGATAGTTTGATATTCGAATTCCCAGATGACCACTATACTCACTTTATATGTATACATATATTTATCTCTGTCTCTTTGGACCCTTTGGCTTATATACATTATATAAGTACATTGAAAAGTTTTGTACCACATCTAACTGTGTGTAACTTCGCTTAGTTCTCAACGACAAGTCCCTTCATTTGCTTTCACACAAATTTGTTCTCTTATCACCAACATCTACAATCATGTACAATAAACATATATATAACTATTAACAAAATAATACTTTTGCACTTGAGTGCATCTACATATACATTAATACAGCATATTAAGCCATCATCATTTTATTATATCCGACACTACCACATGTTCATTATTTCCATGTTTGGCAATTAAATTACCTGAAGCGTCTGACAATTCCACTATATATGGATAGTTATACCACAGCCATGAAAGGATATTGAGGTGGAGCTGCATCGTTAAATCATATATACAACATGGCGGTAAATTCGGCGTAGTATAATAATTATACACTCATAACAATAGAATAGTATGGATCATATGTGTGAAGATATATGTAGCTATGTGTGGGTATATGTTTTAATTTTATTATTTTTTTTCAGGTTATGTAGAATATGACGGTTTCCGAATTTCTGAAAAAAAATATTTTGGTTTCCAATAAAAAGATAATAATAGATTTATGTATGTTAAATAAATATTTCTGTATAATTTTTGATAAACACCAGTTGAATAGCATGAAAAGCTTTAAATGAATGAAACAAAAAATGAGATTTACGTGTAAATTAAATAGGAAAATTTCAAATTTATCGAGTACTTCATATTTAATTAGGAGCTCATTTTTGGTAGGATTTTTTTTTCAATGTATAGAGTAATATTCCGTCAGTTATGCGAAAAAAAATGTTTGCTTCAAACAAAGCACTTTAATATATACATACGCATAAAGAATTTTATGCTAGTTAATTTTGTTTATGTGTAGTGGTTTCAAATTTATTAATATTTTATTATTCAAAACCTCATTAATTTTTCAGGTACTCTTTTTTTCATTGTTCAGCAGTGACGTTAAATGACCGTCATTTTTTGCAATGGTCACATT
>JAQQBR010001833.1:2148542-2159844 GCA_030347285.1 Microctonus hyperodae | reverse complement strand
ATAAAGAAAATAGTTGTCATATAACCAACTGGCGACTGACCACTTGACTTTCCTGACCCACCCACATTTCATAAAAGTCAACGTGCGACTCATCTGCAACAAACAGAAAGGATAAGAATTATTAAGACTTATAAACACATACATTTATGTACATATAAACACATATGTACAGACTAATTTATCTATCATTGAACATTGAATAATAAACTTGTGCTAATTTCATGGTAAAGTCACTAACAAGAATTCATATTATAAATATTATAAGTTATTCATATCCATGAATATTTTACATGACGATAATGGCAAAATGTATGAAGACAAATAAATAAATAGTTACAGTCAGGTGATGAGGGGAACTTGGACTAATTGGCTATTCACACAATTAACCAAGCCAATATATGAACGTTAATCTTTGTTACTTTCATTTCATGTGCAATTAACTATTGCTCTCTCGACCATGCACATCCCATTGCGGTGGAAGAATATATAAATGTGTTTGTATTAGAGATGTTGAGGGAGGACAAAAAAAAAATGTATATAGAAGCCTAGTTATACTGTCCCGCATGGGAGTTGAGTTAATATAAAGAGTCAGACGTAGGCCATGTACATTCAATGCTTGCATTGCACCATTGTATTGCTGTTAACTTTATATTGCTCCATGGGACACAAAGCCAATACTTCTGCCAACTGAAAATGTATTGAAAAAAAAAGCCAGAATCAACATTATTACTCACAAAACCACATTGTACAATGTACAGCAACTAACTGAAATTGTTTTATAAATATTTACAATGCCATTAATTTTTTTAATTAACTAATATCTGAGAGTATTAAAATTTTCATATAAAATTGTTGGCTATTGGAGATAGCTAAAGGAATTGGCAAACGGATGATATAAAATATGTATGTAGAAAGAGAAATGTTTAGAAATTATGTTTGTTGGAAAGAGAAAAAAAAACTTATTAAGTCTTGGCCTGGAAATTAGTGGTGAACTCATAATTTTTTTTCGTCGTTCTTTTTATTTACTTCAGCCATCTACTCACGATTTTGTCATGACCCTATTTCTTGCCTACTTATTATAAGACTTCATTATTTACATTGAGGTCTGAGTGATTCAAAATCACATGAAGATTCTTACTTATATTTTATAATCAATTTTTTTAAATTACAGTTATTCAGCTATGGAGAAAACAAAATTCATTTTTAGTTTCTAAGGCTTTTTTTGTTTGTATAATTTATATTTTAGTTGAAGTAAAAAGTGGTTTTATGTTTAATTAAATTTTTCACTGCCGGAGAACTATAATATAAAGCTAAGAAAATAGAAAAAAAATATTTTAGAATTTACACAACAAAGTCATATATTAATTTAATCATCATATCAAATAACATCTGAATTTCTTCATGCTTGACAATATTTGCAGAAGAAAAAAAAAAGAATCCTACCACAAGTATGAACTAAAAGAAATATTATTTTATTCTTTTTATTTCAGGTGAATGTGTAAAATTTGTGGATCTACAAGTTCCTCAAATTGTGGATCCCCGATCAGAAAAAATATTACTGTACTGCAATTATGATTTGGCCGGTGAAGGATTATTTTCCGTAAATTGGTTCAAGGGGGATGATGAATTTTTTCGTTATATGGCAAATCCGATACCCGGTAAACCGCCAATCGTTGATGCATATAACGTTAATGGGATACGAGTGAATCTTGATGAGAGTAATGACAAGCTTGTTGTCCTGCAACAACATGAGGGGGATAAGTGGGCAAATCTCGGTGGATCGTATGCCTGCCAAGTGACTGCGGAAGGACCAAAGTTTGACGTTGATTTCGATGTGGCAAACATTAGTGTTGGTGTATTACCACAACGTGATCCAGCGCTTGAGGGTTTACGTACTCATTATGATGTAGGTGATTTACTCACTGCTGAATGTACATCAGCACCAAGTTATCCACCGGCTGAACTGTCATTTCATTTAAATAATATTCCGGTTAGTGTACATACATAAATTACTATTCATTTACATATATATACTTTATATCCGTAACATATTTTTTTACTTATAACGTTTAGATTCCCAAAAAAATATTTTGATATTTTCTATTCGAAAAAAAATATCAAAAAAATTTATAAATGAAAAAAAAAAATGTTTTATTGATGTTAGCTTGAAACTCATGTTAAATATTATGAAATTTTTTCTGTAGTTTATAAATCTCATGTGTATAAAAAATAAATTTCACATGATCAATACAGATGAAAGCAAATATCAATTTCTAAATTTCATGTGACTTTTTGTTTTTGAATAAATTGCCAGCGTGAAGCTGTTATATTTTCTATTTAGATTCAACTTTCAGTTTAGCCGCAAGTGATGTTTATATACATACACGTATAACCATATATAAATTTGAATAGTTTTGATATTCAATTGACTGTACCGTGATGAAAAGTAACCAAGCGCGTTATTCAATTTCATTGAACAAACAACTGAAACATAAATAAACATAAATATTATAAAAAGAAAATAAACAAGTAATACTGAAAGAATTATTAAATTACCTCAAAACTCATTCATAAAATATTGTTAGATAATTATGAACTTTATTCTCATATGTTCTTATTATCTGTCTGTTATCAGGCGAAAAAAGCATCAACTATCCAACTCCCTGATGAGGGCGACGTCGAGGGTGCTGTCGTCTCTACAACACGACTTGGATTGTCAGTGTCACTTCAGCGTCATGACTTTAATGCTGTTGGAAGTTTGAGTCTCGTGTGTCGATCGATTTTACCAGGAATTCCAGGTGTCAAGGCTCGTGAGACTAGAACGATCGTATATCTCACTACTAGCAATGAGAAACTTGCCCAGGAGGCAATAACAAAATTTTCATCATCAGGTGCTACTGCTTCTATTTCCACTACTGGCGGTGGTGATAGTGTTACCATCAAATGTAATATCTTTGTAGTTGGTACAGCTACTATATTTTTTAATTATCTTTTTGTTCATATTGTAAATATAATTTTACATACTGGATAAATCCGCTGTGATTGTGATGTTAATTAAAGCTGAAAAAAAAATTTACAGCGATGATTAATTAAAAATATTCCAGTAGAATAATATCAATTAACTGGAAATATGTAATTTTAATATGATAAACCTTGTAAATAGTGTACGATTTAATCGGATTTTTGTTTATATAAATTTCTCTTTAATAATTATTGATTCATCGATTACATTGGATTCATTTGAATAAAATATTATTTCATTTAATTAATAATTCTCTTTCTATGTTTGTTGTACATTTCCATTTCATTTACTATTTTTTTTTAATGCATTGAAATATGAATGATTGATATTGCCATTTCGCGTTATCAATTTTGTATTCATATTGTAAAACCGCAATAATTTTATTTTCCTGGGTCAATGAACTCTCATCGAAATCCAAGGAGTTATTGTTAATCAAAGAAATATTTTTTATCACCCGGTTTCTCTCTTTATACAGAGTCGCGTGTGAATAAAAAAAAAATATATATACGTCAAACTCTCTAATCCGCTGTGGAATGAAATGGGGTCTTTTGGTAAAAGCTTCGAATTGGAATGAAGCAGAGAAGTGCGCAGGATGTTGGGAATAGATAGAGCAAAAGAGAAATAGAATGAGAGTAACGGATTCTTCACGAGTCCGTGGTGAATCCTATATCCGTTCAACTTTTACGGCTTCGGGATTTAGGTGAGCGTCAGTCTCTACGTTGCCAAATTGAAATGGGTGGTGGCATTGGTGTAACCATGCGTGAAACCTCCCGCAAATTTTTATCATATATATGCATATATAGCATTATTTTCACTTTTACCTTATGTTTTACAACTATCTATCCACCACTGCGTAATATTACATGAATATTTATTATTTATTTTCCCCCTTTTTATTTTTCGTTATTTCCTTTTTAGGTTATGTTCTATACCTGCAGACGCGATTCGTGAGATTGCACGTACTGGCTCTGATTAAAGCTCAAACGATAAAAGCAAGCACACATAGATACATGAAAGTATATATATTTTTATATTTTATTTTATAATATACATATCTGTATAAATATAAAATTGTTTTAAAATGCACTGAGCGTGCTCTCATCATGAATATGCATGGGATGTGCATCGCATCAATGTATAATAAAAAAGTAAAATTATAAATGAATAAACATTGAATCAACATTATTTCTAAAATCTCCATACAAATCGGTGCGTAATATCACATGATCAATAACGATAATTATAGGTTAGGAATCAACAGACTCAAAAAGAGAGATGAAAATAATTTGAGGTTAAGGTCAATGGAAGTTTATATAGGCAGTTTTGCTTGATGCACCAGTTGCCAGCCCAAGAATTGATAGCCTCTGGCTGTTTAACTCATGACATCGTACTTTCTATACAATTCTACTCTTGACTTTGCTTCATTTTATTCTAGTGAATTCACAGCAGGCACCATAGTAACCTCCTCACTGTACTTCTCAATGTGCGAATTGCCTCTAGCAGTTTGTACATATGTGCCAACACCACTCACGCTGACTTTAACATCCTTCTAAACTACTACATACATAACTACACATGTATATATCATGTGATAAGTTATACATATGGGTATACATACATATATCTACTTGCTATTCGACTCCATAATTCCAACGGATATTAGCACAACAACGAACTTTAAACTACTTAAGGAATAGTGATAATGTTTGAGGAAAATTCATCTTCTCTTTTATCCCAGGTATTTGATCATAATTATTTTACCTACAAAGATACAACATAAACTTTGTTATGTATATAATGTATTATGTATTTATTCAGGATATGAGAAAACGTGTCTTACGAGAATATCCGTTTGTCAAGAAAAGCACATATGAGGGATGATATACAGACTGAGCATTTTCAATATCCGCTTTTCCATGTCTATCCTGCTTTTAAATGTCAATATATATGTATACAAACGAAGAGAATGGCAATGATTTAACTTTTCAAGTCAATCACTTGGTTGTATATTCACATTATCTCTTTTAGTTTCTATATCAATATTGCGGATGAGAGTAACTATAAACAGATGAAATGATACGAAATAATGCAATTCAAAGTTGAAATAAAGTATAATACATAACGTAGAAAATGTTGAAGTTTGTGGGCAATTGGATGAGGCCTTTGGTTATGCATATATACATATCGAGAACTGTAAGAGGATTCCCTTGTTTTTCAGCGACCACATCGAAGAGAGGACCGCTTTTCTCCTCATAGTGATGGTTGAATTGGAGATAGAGATGGATAAAAAAAAATAGAAAGAACAAAAAAATACTCTTCGGCAGCTTTTGGCATCTGCAGGCGATTGAATCTTAAAGGAGAATTGCAATTGTAAAAGCGTTGGGCAATTCGTTGAAAGTCCGATCAAGAGACGTACGGAAAAGCAAATGGATAGTGCTTATATATGTATGTATACATATATACTATATACCTGTATGTACCTACTGTCTCTGCCTATTTTTACTTTTATAGCTTGTGTGCTAATTTCCCGAGGTTCTACGATTTGGCACACTAAATATTGGAATAAATTGCGGCAAGCACTCTTTGAAGAAGAGAGGACACTCAACTCACTCGCGCGCGCGATACGCGGGTCACATTGAAGATGAAGAAAAATGAGGATATAGATATATATTCTTGCACGTAGAAGAATTTGAAACACAAGTGAAAATGCATATACCGATAAAACGAATGAGAAAGAGGTGTGAGATAGTAGTAGACGCCCTTATCATGTATCCGCTTCACTGCGCACCTCAAACTCATCTAAAAGAGAAAAGTAGGCTGATGGTGTGAGTTTGGCTAGGTGTGTTGTGTATATATCTATGCGGATAAAGAGCAGATGAGGCATACAAACACATACATACGTACATACATACATACATACATACATACATACATACATACATACAGGTTGCTACTGTTCTTTTGCACATCATTTCATTTTGCTTATTATTTATTGATAGGCGCGGCGTTTTGTTTTTTCTGATAATTTTTTTTTTCAAAGATCCATCCGTCATCTTGGAAATTAATACATATATATATCTATAGAATTGTTGTTGATTGTTATATTGTGTGTGAGTAAACATCAAGTTTAATTTATTTTTAATATAATGTGTCCAGTTTGATGCAGTATTTTATTTTACAGTTACAAAAAATTGTATGAAATTTTTCCTCTGGGAGTTTTTAGATCAGATTGTTTCTTCTTTGTTTTTATTGGTTTGTTTTATGGTGATGAGTAATCCACATAAAGATCTAATTAACAGGATTGTAAATGTTGCATTTCTGTTGGGTAACTAAATTTTACTGCTTATGGGATTTAATTATTATTGTATGTGACTTTATTAATTTATTACTGATTAATGTAGCATTATTGCATTTCAATCGATGTCTAATCTTTTGATATCAATATATATGTAATAATCTTTGATATGTGATGCTAGTATATGTCTTCTTGTGATTTACAAATCTTATAAAAGCTCTTTATTTTTCGATTTATTCAACTAAAAGTTTCTAATCAAGTTATTTTCGAAATCGTTCAATAGATTGAGATATTTCAAAACCAATAAACCTTTTGTTTCACATTGAAAGCATAAGTTTTAGAAATTTATCTATTCATATATATCACTTAGTCTAGCTTGAACTTACGATTTGAACACCAAAAGCAATTGCCATTGAGATAATAGCTTCGTACAAACAATGAAGAATTAATTTAGACTCACATAAAATCCAGAGTTAATTTCAACACACATCACATTCCTCAAAGTGCAATTTATCTTAACGTAAATGGATAAATATTATATTTTCTATATACATATTAATGCATACTCAAAATATATACACTTATGTTTATATGAGTATGTACATTAGGATATTACGTTTGAGGCGAATATTACTCTAAGCATTATAAAAAATCTTTTTTTATTTAATTGACAAGTAAATCGCAATTTTTTTTTCATTCATTCAAAGCTTCACTAAATTTTATGCTTTATTTTAATTAACTTTAAGTAGAAATTGTGCAGAAATATTTAATATTTACAAGTGTCTTTATACAATCGAAATAAAAATTTATGCATTTGTCCTAGTTCTGCCTCTTTCTTCAATTGTTGATATTCGTATATTTCATGTGTGTCTCACGTGTCCGATAACGCCAGAGCACGCATATCCATTTCAGGAAGAGATGGGTATTGCCCATGGGGCATATATATGGTCGGTAAGGGAAAATTCGAAACGATGGTGGATGATCGGCAAACCATCATGCGGGAAAAGGCACAGGCAGTTTGAGCAGCCTCACGTATAAAAGCATCAAGGGGAGAAAGATCTTCTTCACCTCCTGTCTTTCTTATTCACGAGGGAAAACGTGAAACCCACACAGAATTCGAAGCCATCGGTCACATATACATATATCTATACACACATTTCCTATATACATATATTCAGAAAATAAATACATAATGTGAAATGTAATAATTTTATTTTTTATTTAATAATTGCTATTTAATCATGCAATGTAAATTATTTGAATAAAGCAGGATGCGTTGGTTAGCGTGTTTCAGGATAATTATTTTCTATTTAATTATCACAATGAAATCTATGCTGTTATTATTACTATTTGCAAGTTAAAATGCCCAATCATCAAATGCGATTAATTTTTTTTATTATCGTTTATTGTCTGGGTAGTAATTTGTAAATAGCTTCAATTTACGAGGTTTCTGATGTTATATACCTACAGTTAATCGATTGATGGATGTGGATATTATTAATTGAATTTTATTCAGTGATTTGAAGAAATATAAAAAGTGGAAAAGAATAAAAGAGAAAATAGGGTGAGAAAAATTTGAACAAATACAGAGAGGGTAATTGTTACGGAGGAAAAGTTGGCAAATAATAAAATGGACAAAGTTGTAGTAGTAGTAGTAGTAGAATTGTATAGCGAAAGACTATCTACCCCGAATGAATACTATTCCCATGAGTGTGATTTTCTCTCGACATTACGTTTGCTTTTTATATGTAGCAGTTCACGATAATATTTTTTAGTCAATGCAATTTAGTATTTCGTTATAATAATTATGAGAATGAATATTTAAAAAAAATTTTTTTTTGTGTTTAAAATAATTATCAAGAACTTTATTTCATTAATTTTGATTTTATTTATTTATTTTTTTACTTTTAATGATGAATAATGAAAAAATTGTATTGCACCTAGCGGGAATATTGAGTGCACTTTTTGTCTCTCATATCAAGTTGACCATTGAACGATATTGGCGATTAATTAACTCGACCCTTCAAAATGACGTCGCGTGTGTACATGACACCTTCTCTAACAGCTCGGTTGATATCGAAATTAAAATGAATATATTTATATATTTATATTTAATCAATTATTTCTAGTGGGAAATTAAAATAAAAATTAATACTAAAGAAATCCATGAGGTAATAACAAATTAACTTATTTTTTTTTTTATTTTAAATATATTAATTCGGTTCTTTGAGTTTTGTAAAGTTATTCAATAATTACAAATAAGAACTAATATTTAATTTCAAAGCTTAAACTTTGTGAAGATTTCTGAGGTGATTTTAATTAATTGATTTTTCACACTTTAAAACTTTAAATTATTTTTTCGACTTTCAAAAGCGCAATAGTTTTCTAAAATATTCATTCATTCGGAAGTTTTTGGCAGTATTTATTTAATAAAGGATGCAATTTGTATATATGAATGACTACAAACTCGAAAGTTACTTCCAAAAAGCCATGTTTATTTTACCTGAATATTATTTATATAATAATATGGAATGAAATTGATAAAATGTATTTTATAACGATTACAATAATCACATGACGTTTTTTATTCATTTAATATTATTTATGTATCACATAACTGATTTTGTATTGGGCAGTTGTATTTTATGAAATATGTAAGCAAAATCATTTGATGAATTGTGAAAAAGATGAATTGAGTTGTACAAAGATAAAGGCGCACGTGAATATTTATTTTACATATTCTTAAATTCACCAGTTCCATTGGCGTTAAGCATCAATATGTTTGGATTTTCTTTTTCAAAGGCAGTAGCATCTCTACCACCCTCTCGTTCCTCTTGTCCCCATTCACCAAGTGTTCCACGCATCACATCAGGTTGTTGTCGTAATATTTCCTCCTCCCTCTGTGACATTACTGATTATTTACGGTTGGAAAAAAAATAAATAAATGAATAAAATGAAAATGAAAAATGCTCATATTATTTAGAATAATAATAAATAATTTTATCTATACAAATGAAAATTAATTTTTGAATTAATGTTGTAATAAAAAATATTATAAACAAACCTGTTTGTCTGCTTGAGCAAATTTTTCAAACATATTTGCGTATAATTTTTTCTCTTTAGCAATATTTTGTTTTATCATATTGTTACAAACTGCCATTTGCTTAATAGCTGCAGTATTTTTTGGTTCAACTTTTAAAACAGCCTCGAAATCTTTAATAGCCTCTTCAGGTGAAGTAAGTGCTAATAGTGCTTGTCCTCTTCTAAATAATGCCTTTTCATTTTTCGCATCGAGATCTAAAGCTTTATCACACGCACCTTTCGCCTCAAAATGATCATTGATCTTCAAATAAAATAATGCAAGATTAAGATAACCGGATAGAAGTAATTGATCACGTTCTGATGAAATGTCATCATCAAAAATTCCACTTTCTAAATATTCTACAACTTTCTTGCACATTTTAATTGCTAATGAATATTTTTCAGCTTTGAAATAATTCGTTGCTTTATCTTTGTAAAGTTTTGCTTGTTGAATTTTCTCTGGGCCTTCCATAGACCATGTGTCTGCAGCCTAAACCAAGAAAAAAAATAAACGAAATTAATTTTCAAATAGACAAATAAATATTTCCCAATAAGAATAAATTTATTCAAGGAATAAAGACAATTAAATACCTTCTCGAAATTCTTCAATTCAACAATATATTCAACATCAGCCGAAGGAGGTATGTTAAATTCAGCATTTCCAATTGTCTTGAATGCATATTTGCTTTTAACTTTGAGTCGTGACTTTTCTCCCAATTTAAAACGTCGCAAAGCTTCTTCTATACCTTCAACAATATTAGATGCTTCACCTTCACCCAAAGTGAATTGCACGTCGCGTTCGTCAAATACTTTTCCATTATACTTCCCAATCAAATGAACTGAAAAATAAAAAAGAAAATGAATAAATAATGATGAATGCCGAAAACAATTTTCAACCAGAAATTAATTACTTACTGTCCACTAATGAACCATCATTTGGAGATCCCCCATCTTTTCCTGCTGTTATTTGATATCTCTCAATTCCCCCATCGTTATTTGGACTCAAATCATCACCAGTCCAACCCAAAACTTCCACCTACATAAAAATAAAAAAACATACTTTATGAATAACCATCATGTTTCATAAATGATTAAAAAATAAAATCGTTTGAAGCATATTATTCACCTCAAATTTAAGTGTTGCATCAGGTGGAATTTTTGGTGGTGATCCCATTTTGCCATATGCATATTTAGCATCACAAGTAAGCATAGCAATTTCACCTTTTTTCATTGTAGCAACTCCAATATCCCATGCTTTGATAACTTGACCTTGACCCAAAGTAAATGAAAATGGCTCATTTCTATCTTTACTCGAATCGAATTTTGTTCCGTCTAACAAAGTTCCAGTGTAATGAACAGATACTTTATTTCCAGATGATGGTAATTCGTCTCCTTCACCTTCTTTGAGGATTTCTTTCAGGACACCTCCATCATTTTTTGGAGAAATATCCACCGCCATGCTGAAATGGCAAAGAAAAAATTGATATAATTAAAAATCCTAAAAAAATTATATCTGTAATATAAATAAACTGATGAATATGTAATTTTATTCAAGAATTTGATTAACATCATGAAATGTAAATTAAAATTTCTGTCAGTAATTTTATTCTATAGAGCAAAATAGAATTCTGAAGAACATTCTAGAAAATATCTCAAACACAATTTATAGCAGTAAATAATTACAAGTAAAATTAAATACAAAATACTTCTTCATAAATGTGAAATTATTGATAATTATTCTACCTGTATTTAATAATTAATTGATGTGTCACAAATGAAATGAGCTTGTTAATTAAATTTTTTGTAAAGTAAATCTGAAACGATTCACGAAATTCAGAGTAAGGTTTGCCGGGATGAAATTAGCGTCACTGTGTGCAGTTAGCAGTATGTCTGTGTGTGTGTGT
>JAQQBR010001833.1:2130682-2148442 GCA_030347285.1 Microctonus hyperodae | reverse complement strand
CTTGCCATATTCAAATTTATTTCAGAGGAAAGTATTTTATCTTGATTAAATGATAAACATTCATGAAGTTGAGGTTGACTTATGTTCCAAAGAATAATTGAGTTCTGACTTTCTGAGTCTAGCAATAAATATTAATTAAATATTATTTCATTTAACATATAATTTGTAACTAAAAAATAATCGAGTTCAATTATCACTAGTATAATCAATAGAACAACTTAATTATTCAAGAGATGAATATCATTATATTGCTCAATGTAACATTTCAAATTTTCATGGGAATCCCAGAACTAAATAATGAATATTCAAATATATATGCATGCGGAAATATATGAATTAATAACTGATAATAAAACTGGAAAATATGTTGCTGCATAAAATAGCATATTGTTTCATTAAAAGCATTTATCAAAAATTATTTATTGAATATTAGATAAAACAATCATATGAATATACATTGTATGATATAGATAATTAATTATCTGGCCAAATGGTATTTTCTAGCCATGCAATGTAATTATAAACGCGTGTATAAACTCCAGGAACTTCACTGCCACACAAACGTCCCAAACTTGTAACACCAATAACATCATACATACATGTAAATTGTGGATCATAAATTGTAAGTGGACCACCACTATCACCTTGACACGTGTCTCGTCCTTCTTCTCCAGCACAAATTTGCCACTCGTCAATAATTCCACGGTTCAATTTATAATCAACAGCAGAACCAAATGATGAATTACATATTCGATGTGACACAATTGGTAATGTTACTTTCAAAAGATGATCCGATCCATCTTCGTCAGCTGAGCTCATCAATAAAAAAAAATAATTTCATACATAAGATATATTGAAAGTTATCAAAGCAACAGTTTATAAAAAAAAATTCATATACCCCAATCAACACGACCCCATCCAGTTGCTATAGCTTTCTCCACATTTTCAACTTCTCCAAATGAGGGCAGACATGATGGCCTTACCCATGCATCAAACTTGACTGGCCTCTCCATTTTCAGAAGAGCAATGTCATGATATTCCAACGGTTTCTTATAATCTGGATATCGAATTCTCTTAACGATTCGACGTACTTGTGGTCTTGCGTCGTCAACATCTGACTTTAAAATAAGATCACCGACACGTATCCAAGCAGCATTGCCCCTATTGATGCCAATTAAAATTATATTCAATCATATAATTTAATATGTATTGAATACTTTACTTACATTCCAAGTGCATAAGTGCAATGAGCAGCAGAGAGAACAAATAATTCAGATACCAATGTTCCACCACACAGCCAAACAATACCTACTGATTTAGAATTAAATCCTACCGCTGCCATATGTGGAAATTCTTTAGGGTCAGCCTTTGTTCCACCCACAATTAATTTCTGAGATTTTATTGAACATAATGACACATTTACTGGCTTTCTATCAACAGCTAATGTTGGTGGAATGACTGTAGTATAAACTGCTTTTGAATATTCTTCACATTCTTCAAAATAATATCAAAACAATTCATTTATTAAATTTATCAATATACAACAACAATTGACGAATGAATAAAAAATATATTTACTCAAATACTCACTTCGTCGAGACAATGCACTTCTTTCACTTATTTTCTGCCACATTGGTACATTCACCGATTCATCAGTTACTGTCAATGTACTACTCTCCTCTGTTGATCTTTGTGTCACTGAACTGATTGTATTTGTGATTGTTTTAGGTAATGGACAGCAAACGATTGGTTCGTATGATATGTAACCACAACTACTCGTTGGAAGTTTACCCGATATGATTTGTTGATAAACCTCCTGACAATTTTTCAAACGTTTACACACACCGCTTGAATTGTCATCTAACGTGCACGAGTCATCTAAAATCATTTGTATATATCTATAAACAATTTCAGTTTTAATTGATATACCTACCTCAACAGGTAATCAAACTAATACAATTGTCATTTGTAATTACTGCATGATAAAATTTATTTTTTATAATTACTTTTTGTTGATTATAATGTATATATATTTTACAGATACTGTGATTACCTTCATATAATTGAGCATCAATTAATCCGGAGAGTAAAAAATAAATTAAAATTATTGTAAACATGACGTTTAAAGTTGTGATGATAAACTTGAATGTAAGTTTATTTGATAATGGTTGAATGCTGAATGAATCCCAGTTTATTTCTCAAACTCAGTGTGGCCTCTCACTGTATATAATTTTATACCATCTCTTCTGGCTACTATATACGCTGCAGACTTGTAGATATAATCATATGTGTATTTTAATTTCCACTTAAACATATACATATATAAGTAGAATCCTGCTCTTTGCACGCGCTCACGTGAATCTTTCCATAGATTGACGTATCTCAAATAAACGCCTTTATTTTATTTTATTTTATTTTATTCATGGTGCGTCTTCATTTAAATATGCAAGTGAAGATTATATTTTTTTTATATGGAAATCCCAGTAATATTATTGCTAGAAAAATGAAATGCAAAAAAATTTTCATTGCAACAAGTTTTATTATTTTTATAATTCTTCTCACATGAATCAATTTATATATGATATGCATATGATGATGAATCAGTATTTTAAAGTGACGTTACATTCATAATGCTCTCATCGCCTTGGATCAATTGAGTATAAAATCATTTTGTATACTTCTATATCAGAGTCGTTAACTAAAGGAAATGTGCTACATATATTTTGATTAGCTTAAAGCGATAAATGTATTGTGGCGTTTCATCGGATAAACATTTAAAAGGCATTGGAGAGCACACAAATTTTTCAATTCAATTCAAAATGCATCGTGTATTGGTTCATTTGATTAAGTTAATTGTTATATTCAGTATTTTTTATTGTAGTGATGTGTTATCTGAAAGAATATCGCAGAAAAGTAAACTAAATGACATAAAACAAAAAAGAAAAAACAAATATAAAATTTTGTTTCTTATTATTTATTTTAATAAATTCATAAATTCATGGTAATAAAATATATTTATTTCCGTATTGTTTTTTTTTGTTGTCATCATAGAGTGTGCGGAGTATGCAAAACTGGTTTATGTTGATGAGGCGGCGCCTATTTTACGGATTAATGCAGGTAACAATGTTGTATCTAAATGTGGTATCGTTGAAACACCATTGATTGTTGGTGGGATTAAAGTAAAACCAAGAGAATTTCCACATATGGTAATAATTATTCAATATATTTTTATATTAATCATAAATATATTGATTCCTTTATATACTATTTTAATTAATTTTATTTCCAGGCAATTATTGGATATGGAAAAAAAGTTCTTTGGCAATGTGGTGGATCAATAATATCAGAAAAGTATATATTAACTGCTGCTCATTGTGTCGATTCACCAAATGAGTAATTATTACCTATACATTATATAAAATAAAAACAATTACATTATTGAAAGATATTTTATAATTCAGAATTATTTATTTACGAGGGGTCCTGCCATTAAAGTACGAGCTGGTGTCATAACTTTAAATGATACAGGCAGTAATATGCAAGAACGCAATGTTATCAATAGACAAAAGCATCCTGATTATAAATTACCATCGCGATACAATGATATTGCATTACTGACATTGGATAAACCATTGGATCTTAATGCAGATGTGAGACCCGGATGTTTAGAATTTGAATCGTCCCCACCTGGCAAGCATGTTATTGCTACTGGTTTCGGCAGAACAAGTTATGGTAGAATACAATTTATTTTTTCTTTTTATAAAATATTCATCAAGTAGATAATGCCGAATTGTTTATTTGTTTTATAGATGCAGAGAAAGGTAGCAATGACTTGATGAAGGTAACTCTTGATCATATCGATCCAGATGTTTGTAAAAAATATCTTGAAGGTGATATAGGTGGAAAATTAATGCCACAAGGATTGGTATCATCAATTGTCTGTGCTGGAGTGTTAGAAGGTGGGAAAGACACTTGTCAGGTGTGTTAAAAAATATATTTGTTGCTATTATTTATGTACGATATTTATTTATTTTAGTTTTTTTTTTTCTTAACGTGAGCGTTATCTATTTTTGTTTGTAAATAAATTTCAGGGCGATAGTGGCGGGCCACTTCAACGCGTTCTCTCCGAGCCATATTGTATGTACAGTATTCTTGGTATTACAAGTTTTGGAAAATTTTGTGCATTCAAAAATTCACCAGCAGTTTATACCCGCGTAAGTTCATATCTTGATTGGATAGAAAAAATTGTTTGGCCTAATGCGAAATGAAAATTTTATAATAATTATTTTTTAAAATTCACACAAAAACAATTTATATATTTATTAGATTATTTATTAATCTACAAGTAGTAAACGTTGAGATTAAATTTTTGATTTGATTATAAATATTCTAATTGATAACAAAAAACAAAAATGAAATTCATTATTCATTCATTCTTTTGTTTTTCCTCAATATTGTTCAATTTTATTTATTTTAACACATCTATAGTATATATAAAATTACACAAACATCAATAATATACAAGAGCAGCAAATATACAACAATAAAACAAGCGTTAAAATAATTATTAATATTTAAAAAAAAATGAACAAGAAAAAAACGATAAATAATTAAAAATATATGTATTCATTCCCAATAAAAATAATAAAATATATTTACACTTAATGATTAATTAATGGTTAGTTTCAGGTGTAAATCTATTAACAATAACAATAATAATAATAATAACAATAATAACGGCAGAAATAATGTTCATATTTACACATAACACATTTGATTCACATACATCAGTCTTGCGGCTCTCTTATGATAATAATTTATCGCGAGCTTCGCTCCAACTGTGGCGTTAACTTAATTAAAATTTTGATACAACGTACATATATATAATATATATGTATATATAATTTATAATAAAAAAAAAAAAAACTACATGAGTATATAATATTTTTCCATTTTTTCAGATTTTTTTTCTTTCTTTTTTATTCGCATTTGTGTTTGTCTCTTTATTTCGATTATAAAAACACAATCATAAACATCTGATGAACATTTGCTTAATATGTAATTATTATTTACGACAATATGACGTTATCAGTCTCCTTCAATTGCTTTGTTAGAAATATATTGAGCGGATTTTATTAATAAAAATGTGATCACATAAATTATATATTATTAACGTAAAATACGAGTCAAAAATATATAATTTAGGTCAGTCATATTTTTTTTTTTTTTGCATATTACTCAACAATAATTATAATCATAATCAAACAGTCAAACTTGAAAGACTACTTTTGGATAAATGTATACTTAATATACTCATCCGAAGAGTTAAAATAAATTCTTATACTTTGATAATATTTTTTGTTCTATTTTTTTTCATCTTATCATTTTTTCATTAATATTTGTTTACTTTTGTGCTTCATATATACACGAGTAAAAAATATAAATAAGAACTATGTAAGGCACAAATAAGATTTTTTGTTTCTTTATTTTTCGAATGATGTAATTGATAATTAAAATATGGAAGAGCCATGTGATATATGACGATATACGTGGGGGATTATTAATTCTTTATAGGAAGAATATATTTCTACCACTGCCCATTTAATAAACGTAGAACAAATCCTTTTCACTTTCTCCTTCGTCCTTATCTGTAAAATAAAATATAATATAAAATAAACAAAGGTATATAAATAATGAATTAAAAATTATTTTAAATGTACAGATAAAAATTATGGATGAAATAAGTTAATTACTATCAGAATATTATGTTTAATAATTCATATTTCTTCAATGCAACAATAAATAATAATTATATTTATTGTGACACGCGTGCAATGCGTGAGAATACACTTGTAACAAGATTGTTGACCTTATTATAAGTGCAGAGGGGAAGAAAAACATGGTACGATACAATAAAATTCAAATGACAAATTACTCATTGATAAATATATATGTACAATCATTCAATATATTTACGTCATGGAAGTTAAATAAAATATATATATTGATATACATGTACATATATATACACAAAGCTCACGACCTTTTAAGAAAATAATCGTCAACTTAAATGTGTTTAAACAAATGTACGTTTATATATAGCAATTCATAAAATTCTTGCGTTGGCATTTAACTATTTTGATCAAACTTTTATCAATACACAGCCACATAAATGTGTTTTTTTATTTTTATCTTGGCATTTATTTCCGTTAAATGTGTATATTATATTTGTTTTTAAATATTTCATATTTATCATGGTGTATTTTAATACTCAAAACAAAAAAATTAATATATTAAAATTTATCCTATCAAACATAAAAAAAAAGACGAATCAATTAAACAAATAATTAAAATTTTGGACTTGATACAAGCGGAAAATATTTTAGTTTAAATATAAATTCAACTCCTACCGATTTAAAATTGACAAATTATCTTATTAATGAGGTTAAATCAAGTTTAAAAAAATCGATCAAGATTTTAGAAGTTTTGAATTAATCAATAAAAATAACAACAATCGTAAAGCAATTTATATTATGAGATGAATTTCATTTATGAAATTATATTCATGTACAACTTGAATATAATTGTTTGGTCAGTCGTTCAATCACTCTCCAATGGAATTAGTCTATGGGTGTGTCTAGAAATAAACCACGTGTTGCTTTCACTTGAATAATCATTCATCTTCAACCCTCGTAAAATAATTTACATATTTATCCATATGTTTATTTATTTACATCCTGTAAACAACATGAAAAAAGAAAAACCTAGATCCGATAGTGGATTAATAAAATGAGATTGTGAATGAAATAAATTCACAACAGAAAAGATTGAAGAAATAAAATAAAAATATATACATGAAAGGTGAAGATTAAATTCGTTGGTAATAATCTATAAAATCTCCTCATCTCAATGTGTCTAAATAATACATTATGTATATACATGATATATAAATATATATTTTGTATATATAATGTATTGGCCAGAGTAGATTGGTTATAATTTATTGAAGAAAAACATAGCAATTCGTGACAGAGGATTTAAGATAAATAGTCGATAATGCCTACAATAATTCATAAATCCAAGATGTTATATGATCATTACGTCAACTCTGATCGACTTTCAAAGGATATATAGATTAAAATATCTGTGTATTATATTAAAAATACTCTCTCAATGACCTAAAAAAATATATATTTCAATATCGAATGAGAGAGAGCTTAAATTTATTATACTCCAACACCCACATGTTTATTGTAAAATAGTGTCAAGTGTTCGATATACCTATAAATATATATATTCCTTATCAATTTCCACGTTCTTATACACTTAAAGGTATTATCATTACCTTATCATTTTGTATTACACCTCAAATAAATATTTTGAGTCGAGATATATATTATATATTGAAGGCTTAAAAATTGTGAAAGCCTTTGCGAGCTCAGTAGAAAGTGCGAGAGAGAATAATAAGAAAACTTGAATATAACAGAAAATGATGATGATGATGATGATGATGATGGTTTTTATGCTCCGGTTTTATGTTATATATAATAACTACATATAACTATATCCTCTTTTTCAAGTACCAAGGCGTGGCGATAAAACTTTTTCCAGAGATGTCTAGACGCGTGGGATGACTTTACGCACCAGGGCGACATACGCGTGAAAGGTAATCCAATGCAAGTAACGGTCGTTCATACCATTTGAACAACCAGAAAGTGTGTATATGTAACAGAGGCAAAGTGAAAGAGGGATAGAGTATAAATTATATATGCGTATGTGTATATAATAAATACTTCGCCCACCATACAGCGAATTTTTCTTCAACGTCATGGAATTTGTAACGCAGTCCGAGCTTGCTTGGTAATAAATCCATCGCGGCCAGTCAAAGTGGACTCTTCGTTGATCGTTTCAACCATGTAAATAAAAAATAAAACGTCCAAGGTAAATGAAGAAAATAAGTTATAATAAAAATCAAAGAGGAGAAGAATAAAATGTATACGAGTGCCAAGTCTAAAGATAAACTCTGCGTGTTTCATCGCTCACACTTGAAGTATTCTTCTTTCGACAAGCCACTAACTATACTGTATCGATTTATTTATTCCACTGATATATATCTATATGTAGTCGGATTGCAAATGAATATAAGAAAAATATTTGATGATTATATTGAGCGCCACATGCTACTGAGATTGAGTATATCCTAATGAATATTATACTTGTACAGATAATATTTTATATGTATGATATAAATATAGTATATGAAAAAAATTAATAGGATTTCAATTGAATATTTTTTTGTTTGTAAATTTATAGAAAATTGATAATGTTAATTAAGTTTATCACTCACCAGAAGTTTAAAGGCTGATGATGCATTGTAAACTATTTATGATTGTTGTCTGTTATTGGGAATGTTTTTTTTTTATTTTCTTTGTTTTTAGATTAAGTTGAATAATTTCATTCATGCCGTTTTCATTGCGCATTAATGATTAATTCCGCAGCTTATGGTCCCACCAACTCGTCATCCATTTCTTCATTTGAGTCTTCTCTGTATGATTTTTATATTTCTCGATATAATTGTTTATATATACAATAATGAGTGGATATACATTTTCCCACGCGATGAAATTTATAATTTTATAATTGAAGTATTTCCATATGATTTTTTTGATGAACTAGCCTCACAAGAACATTATTGAAGCTGTTTATATGATTGATAAATTTGATATTCAATATGTTTTTCGTGTGTATATATATATGTATCATTTTTACTTTACACTAATTAATTATTTTTTTCTCGTAGCGAAGAAGACTTTATTATTTATTATTCCCGTAATTTTATCTTTACCAATAAGGTGCGTCATTATTTAAATGTTGCCACGATGCAAATTCACTCCATGTTCTTAAATTTACTCTTGTGGCATCAGCTAATTTGATTACATTATCATTTCGACATGGATTTGAAGTATCAATATGATTTCCAATTGTTTTTGATCGAATTGGCAAACGTGACTATAAAAAAAAATGATATAAATTATTTCATTCTACTCAATATATATAAAATACAGAGAATTGTATGAAATATTTAAATAAATATACCTCTTTTCGTTTTTGCACAATGTAATTAGTTTTTTCATTATTGTCCCAATATTCTTTGTCATTAGTGCGATAACATACGCAGAATTCAATTTTATTATATTTCACAGGTAAAGTGAGTTTGAAGCGAAATGTATCATATAAATTAAGTGCTGCTTGTAATCCATTTCCCGGTTGTTCAACATAACTACAATGAACATCCTCATGCGTAGCCCATTCATCACTACTTGCTCTTACAATAACCTCTTTATCATAAGCCAAATTTTTGACTTTAACTGTTCCTGTTAAACATTGTTCAGCTTCACGTATAATAACATTTTCCAAACTAACAGCCTGTTGCTCAAGTTTTTGTCGAAATGCCAAATAATCACTGGCTGGTTGTTGAAATGATGTTTCCCAAGGACTTGAAACTGCTTCTGCTTTCAAACCGTTTGTTACACCCGCCAAATATGTGTTTGCCCACAGAGGAGGCATATTACTCGGTTCAGACATAACCCTAACCTATAAAAAGCGATAAATATTAATTATATAAAGAACATTGTACGAAATAACCTTATGAAATATAATTTAGAGTAAATTTAACAATAATTTAAATATAATTATTTACATGAGTAAGTGAAAGACCTCGCGCATCAGCAAATACAACCCGTTTTTTTTGTTTATTGTCATTGGCTATTGTATCGTGTAATCCACCAATGGGCAACGAGCCAGTAGACAAACATGGCCGTATTCTTGGCGGTACTGATCGACCAGCGATCGGCGATTTTGCAGCACTAACCATTAATGGATTGTAAAGAAGATGATTGTATACAGGTGGACTATGTCCCAATAATAATTCCGCAGGCATTGCTATAGAGCACATTTAGATCTGTAATAAAATGTGTAATTACCATGATGATTTAATTCGTGTTTAAAATATGGTAAATTGAGGTTATGTTTGTATACATTTATGTATGTACATATAGTGAAGTCCTCGTTCTCGTTAAATTAAAATTGTATTTTCTTTTGCAGTTTTATAGTAGTTACAATACTCTTGAAATGTCCCAAAGTCTTTCTTTTTTTATCTTAGTTTTATTCTCCTTATCACGGTTTTGTCTACATCATTGATTTCAAGTATGGGTTATTTAAGATGTAATATTATATATATACACTTTATGTCGTAATATATTCTTATATATAAATATTCTTATCTAGGTATAAGTGATTATACATTTGAACCCAAATAAAAGAGATAATAATGTCAAGAAAGTGATTTAATAGTTCAATATTAATTATTATCCATTTAAAATATGTAACGCACAGCTATTAAATTGTCTTTCATGACATTTTTTATGCGTCATTAGAATGTTATTATGACTTATTTATTTCCATTTAGAATTTTTTATTTACATTTAATCAGAAAGCTGTGTATTAATTTAGATTAAAATGAATTTAACGTATTTAACCATATAATGACAAAATAACGTGGTAATAAAATATAATTATCGTATACATAATATTATTTTAAATTTAATATCAATAATAAAAATATATATTATAACATATTTGACAAATCTTTTCTCTGTCTTTTAGGTAACATGTACAACGCGCGTTGCGCATTTTCCCACATTGAATGATATTTTGGTCCTTCAACACGTCTAATAATATCAATTCTAATAATACATTTGAATAAACGAATAAAAATGTTCCATCAAAATTCTATATACATATATAAATTTGCAAATCTTGGCGCCCTTGGCAAAGTTTCAATTCATGCAATATAAAAAGTTTCTCGATTTATTTCTCTATAATATTTATCACTAATCATTGAGGACGGTAAATCAGACCCAGATATTTCTTTTATAGAATATGCTACGTGGTACCCTCACATTATTTAATCTATATGTTAAAAAAAAAAAGAGATATTATTATTTATATTATAAATACACACGCATGAGAAAGTGATATCGTCGCCTGTCTTGATTTCCATAATATGAATGGCACAACATTTTTACTAACTGAAGCGGAGAAAATTAAATGCATTTATAATTAACATTTCTATTATATGTGGAATATTACAGAGCAAAGTTTCCAGCTCTTCCACATATTATTATAACAAATGAATGAACAATTATATGTATACGTAATAATACAAATAACATATTGAGAAAAAAAATAAAGTAAAGATGTAGTTGGTTAATGAATAAATATATTATTAGAATATCTATAAAAATACATAAAACAGGGGATTATTTTTCTTAAAATACTATTTTAATATATCAGTATAGGAAGAAACATGTGTATGGTTATACTATATTTCTCTTCCTGTTTCATATAGAACCTTAAACTCTAAGTGACAGTATTACAGATAATATAAACTTGTTCTTTGTTTATTTTTTGTTGTAGATAATTATTTATTTTTCACGGTAACGAACTTGGT
Source organism: Microctonus hyperodae (assembly GCA_030347285.1). Lineage (NCBI taxonomy): Eukaryota > Metazoa > Arthropoda > Insecta > Hymenoptera > Braconidae > Microctonus > Microctonus hyperodae. Next base: position 2,136,930 of record JAQQBR010001833.1, on the reverse strand, counting down.
CGCACGTCTCGCATTTCCCTTTGAAAATAAACGAAGCATGTCCCTGATGATGATGATGATGACGACGATGAAAATGCGAATGAGGACGAGGATAAATTGTCTAGACATGTAAATAATTATTTATCCCCATATATAATTATATTTATTTTATTTTCACCTTCATTTCTTTTCTTCTTTTTTTTTTCTCTGATTATTTATAGGTTTCAAATCATTTCATCATAACATGAATTATTGAATTACAAAAAGAAATGCAGAGCATATATTGAATGACGGTAAAGAAATAAAAAAAAAATATTAATGAATGGATGCAAAATGATGTACTGTATTAATTATAAACTTGATTTCAGTGTCGAAGATTGGCGAAAATGAAATATGTAATTACTATTTGTCAACTACACTGTTGGAATAAATATATAATGTCAGTTGATGGGTAAATATCTCGCTTATAAAATCATTGAACAGGTTTGGAAAAAAAAAATTTCACTCATCAATTACTTAGTCTTTAATATTTAGATTTAATTTCACGATAAATAAAAAAAAAAGAGCATGAAACAATCGATGAATAAAATATAATTCAAATTATGATTTTAGTATCAAAAGTGGCGTTATGTATGTCATCAATGATAAAATACATATAAATATAAATATATATTTATTATATATTCATTCGTATATTTAATTCTATCTCAATTTTGGTTCACAGAAAAATCAACGATGATAAAATAATAATCGTCAGGTCGAGTGCAATACATATATGAGGACATGAGCCCTCATATTTTTTTTTAAATTGTGATTGCTATGAGTTATGTGACTGGACCAACGTCAAATCAACTTGGAAGATTAATATTTATATATGCAAGTCAACGTAGCCCTTTCTATTATATATTTCATCAGCATGTCCCATTTACGTACGTACATATCTTTTTCCTTATCTTCGCCCTATTCTGAAGTTAAAAATAGAACCTAAATTCTTTCAATAATAAATATATATATATATATATATATTATCTTTTCGATCATATTCATAGGATAATATATGCTAATGACATGCGTTTAAATATTTGTTAGTAATACTTGAGAAAAAAAATTTTTAAAACATTATTAGTTCTAACGTGACTTTATATATTTTTATATGTACAATTTTGAAAGTTTTTCAAATAATAGACGATCATTTTATTTGTTTATTTATTTTTTTTATTCGAAAGTTCAGTGGGTTTTTTATTTTTATATCGGGAGCATTCGTAACTCCGAAACACTCTGTGAATGTAAATGTTCGAAAATGACCTTTACATATACCCAAATGTATGTATGTATTATAAACATATACATTCAAGAGACAGAAAGAAATTTTCTCTCTTAGATCTCAGTTAGGTTCAGGTTTTAAATACCAAAGCAGATTAAACGGTATAAAAAAGAAATTGTATGTGACAGAAAATAAAATAAAAATTTTCATATAAAACTTTTATATTTTTTCAATTTATATTGTATAATTTTATTTAATTAACGAATTAATATGTAAATAATTATGTCAACTTACTTTTTAATTGTCACGTAACTTTGTAAAAATGATGAATAATTTATTCTGATGTCAATTAGCTCAATTTTATTTTCACAAGTTTCACAAATTAAATTTAAATTGAATAAGAAAAAAAATGTTTTTTTAATTAATTAAGTCACGTTAAAATTCACACATAATTATCAATTTCACCACGTATAATTTCAATAATCAAATGAACATATTTGATTACATTGCACGGCGTATTTATCATTTATCGTATAAAAAATTATTTTAATGTATCATTTTATTTAAATTATTGATAATTTAAAATTAATTCTTTGACTTTATCTTAAAATAATGATCGTGTGATCAATAAGAAAAACGAAAATGAAACCGCATGAACATTTATATACTAACTATACCGGTGTCAACTGATACAGTTTCGTTTTATCGTCACCACCAAACGCATTTACCAGTTGCACTGCTCTCTCAGCAATTGGTTGCCTTGGCTTTCGTGCTTTAGCTTGAAGCTAAGTTGTATCCTCCTACCATTCCCTACCTATTTCATCTCTTCTTACCCCACACATTTCTTCCTCATATTCTGTCTGGTACACGTACATACATATCATTTGAACACAAACATATTGTGTCGTCGAACATTTCTTCTCCCTCCCAAGCTCAAGCCTTCATGACGCCCGACAGCCTCGTGCATTTCACGTGATCAACATTCTGTAAACGAATTTAACATCGATAATCAACACGTGGAAATTAATTTACTATTCAAATGACGACAATTTATTATCCCCAAAATATGACAGATTAATTTTCTTAAATTCAATAGACTTTACATTTAAAATATCATCATTTTTCCATTTGTTATTATTTATATTTTATAATATTTAAACTAATTTAGCGATTTTATTATTTTTATTATATTACTGACCTCTCACAATTTAGTATATATATAATAATACATATTATTCATTTGATGTAATTTAAATAAATTAATTCAATTTGTTAGTTAATGTTACTTGGATAAATCATTTTCTGAATGTAAATTATTTTTAAATATAATAAACGATATATTATTTATTACATCTTAGATTTTATTCAATTTCATCATCTTCCATTGTATATATTCACAACAACTCGATATTTATATGAAATAAAAAATAAATAATGACAATTAAAGTTTAAACCAAACATCTCAGAAAGGAAATATAAAATTAATTTATAAATTTCAATCAGTCAACAATTAATATCTGACAAAAATAAATTAGTCAAATCTGTTGTATCCCACAAAAAAAATTTTTTTTTCTTTTAATTACTATATATTAATTACAAACAAAAGATTTATCTTACAGTTGGATTTTTCCATTTGATTTGAAAATATATATTTACATATACATATATATGGATACGATTATAATTATATTTAACGCGTACATTATTTATATATCACTTAAAATTAAAACGCACTGAGTATATGTGTACAATATTTTTTTTTTTTATAATTTTCTTTCGTAATATAATGTCTTGGACCAATGATGATTATATAGATTAAATGAAAATTTTCCCTGAATAATAACACTGTTATTGTTTTATATGTATGCTTTAATGACACACATAAGTCATGACAATGTCACGAATGCCAGGGACAATTGTATCATTAATATCAAATTGCGGAATATTGTCATTAAATATATATTATCAATCAAAGATTGATATAATTAAATGATTATCTCAAATACATTTGATACATACATAAGTGAAAATCAATCGCTATATTTAAACGCATTTATTAATGATTTAATTTATTGGCGCAGTGCACAATTAATTATGTATTACGATGATGATAATAAAAATTATTGTGACCGTTTGACTTGCATCAGGGATGTGTATATATATATAATAAATGTAGACATTACGATCTACTTTTTCTGCTCCAGAAACCATTAATTGACCTCCCTCCCTCAATCGTTAGTTCAATTATTTTAATTCTATGATCGTCTATTATTATATCAAAATCACGTTCTTACTCATGATAACATATCAAGTGTAATTATTTTATCTATAGTGTATACATATATATATATGTATAAATTTCTCATAACAATCAAAAATAATCGTTTATAACTCAATTTATTTTGTTATTTTTACAGAAACAATTAAAATCGCTTAAAGATAAAGAAATATAATTTGTTTCACAGTAATTGAATTTTTCAAATATTTTTTTTCTTCAAATTCTCACCTGATCTTTATTATATGACACACTGAAATATTAATAGCAATATTTATTGTTATATGTATAAATATTATCAACTGAAAATAGAATTTAGATAACACAACCGGAAAGAAAAAAAAAAGTTTATGTATGTATAATAAAATGATTTGAAATGTCACATTATTTGCACATGGTAATTTGACCTGTGAAGTTGACCTTTCATCCATCAAGTGCCAATAATTAATATACATCGGAAAATGTTTTATATATTTTTATGCAATAGTCAGGAGTTGCATTACGAAGATGTTTAAAATAAATGCTAAAGTATTGAACTAATGCCAGCAAAATCGAAATAAAAAAAAAAAGATAAATTGCAAGGGCAAATGCTAAAACACTAAGAGCTTTTAGTTATAAAATTATTCAAGTAGGGATAAAAGGCCGCTGATCCCACAATCGTATATTTGATTATTCTATATAAAATATATATCTTTACATAAATAATGATAATGATGATGCTAAACATCAGGAATATAAACACGTGGATATGTAGAAAATTATAGAAAAGCTTTCTGGAATACACATGTAATTATATAAATAAATCGGGAATATATATCAACGTTTTTTTTTCAACTTCAATTTCATTTTTTAAAGTGGAATTGGATTTGATATGACACAAGGTCTTTCGGGACATATAGATGATATTATCTCTCAAATCCAATATACACAATTAAATGTTCTTAATGTGATAAACTTTCATGTTATTGACAGATAAACATAAATGTTTCGCCACTTCCAATCGCGCCAATGATGTATATATTTTTTTTTTCCTATTGCAAACATCATTTCCCTGTTCCTCTTTGAATGTAAAATCTGAATGGTGTCTTCGTTTATACAAAAGGTGAAAAAAGAAACAAAAATAATTACAACCGCCAATCAAGAAATATACACTTCACTCTCATTATGTATTATATCAATAAAACATATGTGATTCCCAAATTATTATTTGTTAATCATTTCAATTGTAAGATTTGTATTTTATTATTTTTTTTCTTTCTTAATTTTAAACATTCTAAAGATATTTATGTCAATTATAAATTTAACACACCATTTATATTATTAAGATATTGCTTATTAATATAAATGTGAATTTAAACAATACCTAAATAATTTTCCATTGAAATAAAACAATTATTAAACGTGATTGTAATATTATATTTCAAGGAGAATTTTGCATTTCTCATTTAAAATTTATCAATAACGATTTCACCGTCACCCTGGCGCCATTAGGTTATCAACAATGAGTTGTCTACACATTTGCTTTTTTAAAACTGTCATTATTGAATGCACACACCATCTATAAAATAGTTTTTTTATTTTCTTTTTTGCGTGAATGGTGTTGGTTCAGAGAGTGCTATCGTTCATGATATATATAAACTATATACAAACGATAGCGCGAAAAATTTTCCATGCGCTTTTACCATCGAAAATTTTCCGCTAGAGATAAATGCGATATTGAAGAATATTTATTTAACCAGATGATCTATTTGACTATTTACTTCAAACAAAATGACCTTATCAATTAATTTAATATAAAAAAAAAATTACACATGATACATAAACATATAAATAAATGTATGAATATGCACGATGTTTGTATGTATATTTGGTCGAGAGTTATCGCATTATCATTGCTTTATTATGCAAGGTGACATGTTTTGTGATATAAGTTATTGTATGTATAATTAACGGCAAAATAATACAGTGAAGATCGTTTGTTTTATTATATATGAGAAATAATTTTTTTTTCTTTTTCATATTCACATAATGACCTTATAAAAATGTGTTAGACAACATCAAGAACTCTGTGCTAATCGTATAAGGAAGACTGATTTATTTTTCAGTTCAATCCTCATGATGTCGGAGAGTAAATGAAGAAAATGAAAAGAAATAAAAAAATTGAATGCAATAATTAAAGTAACGAACAAATATAGCTTGTATTAATTCTAACACTCTTAGTACGAGGTATCAATCACTGTAATTATATATGTATGCAAGTTCAAACACATTTTTTGTTTTTTTTTTTACTTTTTATGTCTTTTTTCATTGTATATTTAATATATTGAGGAATCATAATTTATTGGAAAGAAAATATATACCCACGAAATACCATTCTCCCCGTCATCTACTTTAAAACATGACACATAGCAAAAGCTTAATACCCATAAGAAAATTACCCACCGCCACCGATAAATTAAATACTAAACGGTGAAGTGAAATTTCGCAAATGCTTTTCATCATCATACACACTTTTGTTTTTACCTATAATTTTTCTTTTGCATTTCATTTATTTTTTGCTTTATTACTTAATAATATTTATTAATATCATAAATGAAAGTTTGCTTCATCGATCGGATTTTCTTCTTAATTCATAGGTAGAAAAGAAAATAAAATTCAGTTCGTATCACGACGTAAATTCAATTCAAATTGCTGACAAGTGATAATATTATCATTTGTTTCTTCTTCTTT
>JAQQBR010001833.1:2102970-2126363 GCA_030347285.1 Microctonus hyperodae | reverse complement strand
ATTTATTTACGTATTATCACAATTATTATTGCAATAAATATTATTTTTATATAATTTTTGAATAATAAAAAATCATACACTTTTCTCGCACATTTCAGTGATATATTAAAATAAATTATATGGATATTTACTTACATTATCATCTAGCGGCTATTATTGCAATTAACAACCAATACCTTTCAATCATCACCTTCATCATCATCATCATCATGTTACACTAGCTCACATCAGAGGTATTCACTCTCTGACAGTCAGCTACAATTTGTATATTCTCAACGTTTATAACAACAAGAACAATAAACTTTGTTTTAAGTCTGTATTAATAAATAAATTATTTCACACATAACCTCAATTTTTTTTTCTTTTTTTCTTTAGTTTGGGGGAAGAATAAATTTATAAAATGTTAGAATAATAATTTGATATTGTGCTTAAAAAATATGATTGAATTTGTGCAATTTTTAACTCGGTATACTCCGATATCTTTACCTGATGATTGCAATTGTTGCTGCAATAATGATACAGTCTATTTTTATTATATTTCTGTGAAAAGAAACATGTGAACGTTCTCATTATTTTACCGGCTGTAAGTTGTTATTTATTTTATTACAATGAGATATGTGTACATATAATTAATATATGTAATAATATACAATTGGAGATGTTGGATAATTATATATTTATATCAAATGTAAATAAATACTTTGAATATATTTAATTTATACATTTTCAATAAATTAATTTTCAGAACAAAGCCCACACAATTATGAGATCAATTTTTATATTGTGCTTCCTGATAGAAGCACTTAATGTTGCATTAGGACATTTATGTCCAGCTCCATGTACTTGCAAATTGGTTGGACCACAAGCAGAGAGACTAAGAGTTAAATGCAATAAAGAAATAGAAGATATCAAAGAAATAAATATTAATTTAGTCAGCGTTGAATTATATCATTTGGATATAAGTAGAAATAATATTTATGTTATCGAAGCGGAGATTTTTAAAAATTTGACAAATTTACGACGATTGGATATATCAAATAATAAAATAACAGCCTTGGGTGAAGGACCATTTAATGGATTGGAAAATTTGGAAAGATTAGATTTAAGTAAAAATCAAATATCTTTCATAGATCCATTAGCATTTAGACAATTGGTCAATTTAAAAAAACTGTAAGTTTTGTATATTAATATTTTATAAATATTACTGTTGTAATTATTATTGCTTTTATTACTAATTTTGATTCTTTATTTATTTATGGATTAATTTATTGTCGCTTAGTGATTTATCTGCTAACAAATTAAGTACTGTGGCGCCAACTTTATTTCATGATTTGTTGGCTTTAGAGCGTTTGTGAGTATAATATATTTAAATTATTTTGCTTATCTTTCATTATTTCAAAAGCAAATAATACAAATTAATAAATTCTTCCTTGTTTAGTTTAAATTACAATTGATAATACGGATTTATTTATTTAAGGAAACTCAATGGAAATAACTTGAAAACGTTATCAGAAGGATCATTTCATGGGCTAAAATTATTAAGACAATTGTAAGTAAAAAAAAAATAATCATTGATACATTTTTATAAATCTGATAATGATTATTAAATTATTTATTTACAGAGATTTATCTAATAATCCATGGAAATGCGACTGTTATATATACTGGCTGAGTAATTGGAAAAATACTTCTCTCTTTAAATTATCGTAATTATTCAGATTTTACTATAATAATTTATTAAATTAATCAGAATATATTAATAAAATATTATTTAATTAAATAATTTTAGACCTGTTCCAACATGTGACTCTCCACCAAATTTTCATGGTCAATCTTTGATTGATCTCAGATTATCAGAAGAATTTCAATGTGAATGGACGTCACCTGTAATTGAAATACGACCAGTACAAAATCAATTAGTATTTGCTGGAGATTCGATAACATTAAAATGTAGTGCACCAAGTATTACAGATGATAGAAATGCAAAATTAAATTGGTTATGGAATCCAAGTCCAATTATTAATACAACAGATTTACAAACAACATTTACTGATCCACAAAATATATTATCAAATGTTAAGATTGAAAATCGTTATTTGTCAGACAGTGGAATAATTGACAGTTCATTAAATATATTTCCAGTAAAGGAGGAACACAATGGACTGTGGAATTGCCATTTAATGTCAGTACATGGTAATAAATCGAAAGCAATTGGTATTATTGTTATATCAGACAATACGAAATATTGTCCTTTGACAATAACACGGAATAATAAAGGCACTTATGCATGGCCAAGAACAATAATCGGTTGGAAAGTCGAATTACCATGCGAAGGAATTGGTCTATCAAGTTTATCGCCAATTCCATTACGTGCATCCTATCAATGCAATTCAACTGGTAACTGGACTAATTTAAACACCGATGCATGTCCATTTATATCACCAATAACAAAAGCCCTTGAGCAATATTCCAAAGTTAATTTGTCATTAACGAAAGGAAATTTATTGGAAACAGCAAAAAGATTTCATAATCACACTGCAGATCCGAAAAAAATTACTGATCCAATTGAAATTCATTTTATTACAAAAACTGTTGAAAATTATTTAAATTTTCTTGCTGATGAAACAGAACTTGGCACAATGTTAATTGATATTATCAGTTCAATTATGAATTTGTCGAAAAATATGTTGAAAATTGCAGAAACAAATTATAATTCTTGTACAAGATTGATAAAAGCTGTTGAAATAATTACTGAAATGACACCGACAATTCAAGTGCATAAAGTAAATTTTATCTTAGAAGAATTTCACATAAATCATGAAAGTTATTCTGGAATAGTGTGTACATGGCGTAAAAACATTTCACCTAATGATAATATTGATAAAAAACATTTATATTGTGCAACTAATAATCTAATTGTAAGATCAAATGATAGGGATTATCCAATTGAAGCCTCAATTAAACTGCCAGCTTCATTGCTCTGGAATCTTGATAGTTCCACTGCCTCATATTCAATAATGATATCAATGTACAATAATAATAATTTATTTCCAGTAATGAATGATGATAAAAAATATGATATTACCTCAGGAGTGATTGGAACTAAAATATTTGGTGATATATCGCCTGATATTGGAGAAAAAATTTCCATAATTCTTAAACTGCCACAGCATTTTAATGTAGCATCACTGCCACGTCCAGTAATGTGGAGCAGTGAATTTAATGAATCTGGTAACTGGACTACTAATGGCTGTAACGAAACAAATTATTATGGAAATTTTGTTTCTTTCAGTTGCTATAGTCTTGGCTATTATGGATTACTTGAAGATACAACATATTCCGGGCGCTCAGAGCACATAGGCGCTAAATTTCGTTATTCAAATCCTGCCATTTACATTGGAACATTTATAATAATTATTTGTCTCGTTTGTACATCAGTGACATATATTATTTGTTACACATCAATTATCATGCCAAAACGCGCTAAACACAGTGTCATAAATACATGGATTGCCATAACACTATTGTGCTTTATGTATACAGTTGGAATTCATCAAACAGAAATTTTTCAAATATGCCAGAATGTTGGACTTGTGCTTCATTATTTATCATTGTGTTGTCTTTTGTGGATGGCTGTATCCGCCAGTAATATGTATAAACGTTTAGTTAAGTCTGATATTACGGCGGTTCCTGATGACGAAATACAGGAGCCACCAATTCAAAAACCGATACTTGGACTTTATCTCGTTGGATGGGGAATAGCATTAATTGTTTGTGGAATTTCTGGTGCAATTAATCTCAAAGAATACGCGAGTTATTCATATTGCTTCTTGAAATCTGGACCTGCATTGGCAGCTCTATTTGTACCCGCTGTAATTCTTACTTGTTATTTAATTATATTTTATCTTATGGTACGATGCACAATACGAAGTGCTGATGTTAATGGTCAATTATCAGAAGGTACTCAAGCAACAGAAAATATGGATTTAGAATTATTAGAACCACATGAGAGTCGTGTAGATCAAAATAGCATTCATAGTACACAAACTGTATCATCAGAAGTTGAAGACATTGAACATTCACAAATAACACAATTAAAAGGACATATTGTTACTTTGATTCTTTACATGATGATGTGGTGCTCAGGTGCAGCAGCAACTGCACAACCATTTAGTCCAAATATTCCGCATGAAGAGACACTTTTTGCCATTATTTATGCAATCACTGCCAGCAGTCTTGGATTATTTGTTTTATTATTTTATGGCATTGCTAGAAGTGATGTAAGATCACAATGGACACTCATGCGATGTTGGTTGAGACGAAAAAAAAATCGTTGCTGTCGAACGCGAAGTGTCTCTGATGCAAATCCATCAATGCCCGCACAACCACTCGTGCAAAATGTTCCACCACCAATATCAAATTCACAAGCAACTCAAGTTATCTCAGACACAAATTCAATTAATTCATCGAGACCAACGAGTATTTCACGCACATGTCACACATTAAAAGCGTCAGATACTGCGTGTGACACATTGCCTACGGCATCAAGTAAAATTCCAAATGTCAATTTAGTTGTTCTTCATCGTCAGCAATATCGTTCAAATAATTCAGTAACAACTTATACAGATGCTGCACCATCAGCGTGTGTTGAAATGTTTTATAATCCACATCAGAGTGGTGTTGCGAGGAAATTTTTTAAGAAACAACGACGACATACGAAGAATAATAATTTAGGCCCGCGAAAGCAAGGTGATGGCGGTGTAACTAGTGACGGTGGTAGTTGTATATCAATTCCACGACCAGCGCCAAAAATTATCGAAAAAATTGATAGCATGGAAACAAGTATGTTTGGAAGCAGTGCCAAAGTAAATAATACGAATATTCACGTTGAAAAAAATCCCGTTAATGACACGAAAAATATTAATATTTTGTCTGATAGTGGTGGTAGCATATCGGAGGATCGAAATATTCCTGTGCGTTATGTTATTGGAGAAGAAAATTTATTGAGAAATGCAAATAAAAAAGTAAATAACGATTTACCAAGGAGTGAATTGCGACGTGTGGCAGCAGTTCAAACCAACTCGGCAACAATGAGTCCAATTGAATCAGATTTTGAATTACGTACAGACGAAGAAAAACATTTACGTAATGTCTCGCAACAATGTAGTTTGGAATATAGTTCAGAATTAGATTCAGTAAATCAAATGATAAGCGAACGAAGTGATCATGATTTACCAGAAATCGGAGAAACACCAGAGACACCAGAAAAAATAATTAATAGTGATTTCAGATGCTCAAGTTTGAATGAAATTAATCAAGAAATACAATCAAGTCCACAACGAAATGTGGAACGATCATCAGAACATTCAAGCAGTTTATATTGTTTATCTACTGATCAATTTCCACCGCCACCACTTCGTACTAGCTATCGAAGTTCATTTAATGATATAACAAGTACAGCCGCAAGTTCAAAAATATGCGAAGCAGATTCACGTGCTTCAATTGATGATTTACAGAGCGAGGAAAGTTCGGATATAAATTCACGATTTCAACATAACTCACAACGTTCATTAACCGATGAAAATAGTATGACGAGTGAAGTGACATACACTAGAGATCTTCCTCTATTTACGGGTTCATTATCAAATATTAATCGTATTAGTGTACATTCGTGTCATAGTAATAATGACAGACCATTTCAAATACTTGATGATCTTACATTACCTAATTTAACAGTTGATGTTAATTTAATTGATCATTCGACAAATTTGCCATATCTTGATAAAGAATTCAATTCTTTAACGGATCTCACGTCAATTGATGTTACATTAGGTGCCACTAGGCATCTAGATATGAATGCCAGCATTGGTGTTGACTATGAAGATACGAATTACAGTAATTCAGAGCCATATGCAGATGACGCTGCATTAGATGATGAAGTATTACTTGATTCTAATTCAATGAAGAAAGAAACTAGTGTTTGAGGGAAAAAACATACGAAAAATTCCTCCGAGAACTTCCACAAAAAATATGTGCCAATGGATTTGATGCTATTGATCTCTTCTCTTTGTCATTGTCTTCTATTCTTCTTAGCTATCTTTCAATAATAACCAGTATTTTCCATTTAGCTGCTTGCTTATTCGTGTATTTATAAGCGACAAAGTGTGTGCTGTGTATATAGATTTATTATAAAATAAGGCGGATTATTCTAGTAAGTTAAATAAAAAAAAAAAGAACTCTAAAAGAAATACGCTTTGTCGAGCGTGATACTGCTTGACATTTATTCGCTTTGTCAATTTGTTATTAATTATCAGTCACAATTGTAATAAACTTTTTTCTAAGTTTTACATTGGTTTTGACAATTTTTTTTCTATCAATAAACAAGTTTTTGTCACAATTTGATACACAATTTTGTAGATATTTTTTAATCTTTTTTCAAGACTGAAGTTTATTTTTTACTCGAATACTACCAGTGAAAGCGATGCTCAGTTTTGCAATTATTACAGTTAAATATAACGCTAATAATTAATATTGAGTCTTTGTAAACATATATTAAATGTAAATACTTTATATACTTATTGAATAAATGAAATTTAAGTTGACTTGCTGCTGTTTCTGTGTTATTTTATAAATATTTCAAACACACAACTGTTTCAATTTATCATGCATATATTGTTGATTTAATAACAATTAAATAATAAAGAATGACAAAATCGTTTGATTAGAAGTGATGATATTTTTAATTTTAATCAATATTATATGTGAATTAATGTCTAGTATTTTAAAAAATGATATAATCAATCAACCAATTAATTAGAAATATTTTTATCTTTAGCAATTGTCAAATAGATATTATAAAATATTTATTGTAAAAAAATATGAAATAATAAGAACATAAAATTTGATAACCTCTAACGTTAAAATAGATACATAATATGATTGTTAAATACGCATAACAGAGTTCATGGTTAGATAAATATCTGTTGATTATCCTATTCATAGCTAATATATCCATGGTCACACTGTGAGTATAAAGTTGGTGAGTTGTTTGAGATATTGCTGGATTTGAATGAATTAAATTGAAGCAATAAGAATGATGAGGCTTATCCTGGTGATTTTGTGTTATGCAGCGTGTGTTTTATCTTCCAATGATAATTCCACTCCAAGAATCATAATTATTGGAGCTGGTCCTGCTGGAATTGCTGCCGCATCACGACTTTTTGAAAATGGATTCACCAACTTTACAATTCTTGAAGCAGAAAATAGAATTGGTGGACGAGTTTACAGTATCGAATTTGGAAAGTAACATTTAGATATTTATTGTTGATAACTCTTGTTTCATAATATTATCAATTCATTTTGAAATTATAGGTGAATATATGGTGGACTTGGGAGGTCAATGGGTACATGGAGAAAAGAATAATGTAGCATTTGAATTAGCTTGGCCTTTAGGATTGATAGAGAGATCCAATGAGAGTTATGAATCAGAATTTAAAATTTTTGGATCATCTGGGTCATCATTATCTCTTGAAATATCACAGGATTTAAAAGAATTTTTTTTTTCACTTGATAGCAATTTAATTGATATTGAAAATTTGAAGACTGGTACATTTGGAGAATATGCAGATGCAAAGTAAGAATTATATAATATTATTTGTTTTTCTATGAATTTTGAGGTTAATTTTTATTTCAGATTTGAGGAATATTATAAAAATCATCCTGAAATAAGTGCTGAACTACACAAACCATTACGTGACATGATAAATTTAGGACAAATGGGTTCTGATGGTGCTGATAATTGGTACGAAGTGTCAGCAAAAGGATCGCGAGATTATCCAACATGTGACGGTGATAATAATATTAATTGGAAAAATCGAACTTATGGTACCATATTAGACATATTGATGGTTCGTAATATATTTCAAAGATTATTTATATCCGAATTAATTATACAATACGTAATTTCATATTGTCTCAATTTTATATAATTCTAGAAAAAATTTCCTAATCCAGAGGAAGAGTTGCCGATATTGAATAATACTCATACCAGCAGTAAAGTAACTGAAATAAATTACAATGAAGACTCAACTTTGGTAAAAGTATCAGCTGCTGATGGAAAAGAGTATCTAGCTGATCATGTGATATTCACCCCATCATTAGGTGTCTTAAAAGCAAATAACAACCAACTGTTTAATCCTCCATTGCCAGAAAAAAAGATTAGAAGCATTGAGGTAAATAAAAATCCAAATAAACGTTAAAAATTTCAATTAATAATTTTAATCAGGTATTAATGTTCAATATTGCTTATAGAATCTTGGATTTGGACATGTGGGGAAAATTTTCTTGTACTTTGATAATCCCTGGTGGCACACTAATGACAATAAGCTCAGTGTTAAACTTATATATTGGACTGAAGCTGATAGAAAGGAAATAGAGAATGATGTAATAAATTTAATGGATATTTTATAACCTAACATTTTGATTTCTATTATTGCTACATATTGTTAATTGATATTTCAGCCTGAAAGAAAATGGATGCTGGGAATATTCAGCGTTTTTCCAGTAGAACATAAACCCAAATTACTTTGCATCTGGTTGTCTTCAAATCATTCTACAGAAATGGAATTAATTCCTGAAGAATTATTTCACAATCAAACATCAGAGTTCTTGAATAGATTCTTCGGGCATGAACATAATATAACTGAAATTTCAGGGATTAAAAGGTATAAATATATTTGTAAGCTAGCTATAGATTATTATTAAATTGGAAAATAAATCTAAATTATTATTACAGAACCATGTGGAATACAAATGAAAATTTCCGAGGCACTTACAGTTATCATGGACTAGAAACAGATACTGCCAATGTCACTAATGCAGACCTTGCAGAACCAATAATGCGAGATGATAAACCTGTATGTGATCATCACTTTATTTAATCTGTTTAAAAGGAATTTAAAATGTTTGACTGAATAGTTATTTTTTTATAGATTTTACAATTTGCTGGTGAAGCCACCAGCGAACATTATTCTACAGTCCATGGAGCAATCGAGTCAGGATGGCGTGAAGCAGATCGATTAATAAATTTATATTCAAATAAAAACTAAGGCAAAAATTAGAAATTAAAAATAGCTAATGAATGCACGAGACATTTGTAAAGAATTTTTATTGTCAACAATGATAAAATATAATCACGATTATTTTATAATCGTTTTGAAGTAGATAAATTTTGTAATTTAAGTGGACAGCATTATCAAAGTCAATAGTTTAATGAGATATTATTTACTGTAGACTATTCATTATAGATAAACTATGAAAACGTTCATATATTAGATGTTCATTATATATGGTAACATTTGCTCTTTGAATATAACAGGATGATAAGGTTATCACCTTTTATTGAATATTACAAAAATGATTTATCTAAAATTGTTGAATACAAAGCAAATGTTATTATGATGCAATAATAATGTACTGATTATTCTTCTTATATTATAGTATTTAAGGTCATACTTTGAGTATAAAATTGATATGTATTTGAGATTTTGTTAGACTTCAAATAAATTAGTTGAAGCAACAAGACAAAATGCGATACTTCCTTGTGCTTATATATTGTTCTATATTGGCATTATCTATTGCCAGTGATGATTCAACATCTGCTCCAAGAATTATTATTATTGGAGCTGGTCCCTCTGGTGTGGCTGCTGCTGCAAAACTTTTCGAAAATGGCTTTACCAATGTGAAAATTCTTGAAGCAGAAAATCGAATCGGTGGACGAATTCACAGCATTAAATTGGGAAAGTATCATCTATTAATTATTAACAATATCTTGGTAATTTTATTAATTGAATATTGAATTGAATACACAGGTGATTATTTAGTGGACATGGGTGCTCAATGGGTGGATGGAGAAAAAGGCAATGTAGCATTTGAATTAGCCTGGCCTTTAGGATTGATAGAGAGATTCAATGAAAACAATAATTTTTCAATTGAATATTGTGGATCATCGAGATCCCCCTTATCTGAAAAAATATTGGATGGTTTGAATGACATTCAGAGTACACTTGATGATTTCCAACATGTTAATATATCCAATTTGGAGTCTGGCTCATTGGGAGAATTTATAGATGCTAAGTAAGTATAATGATTAATTAATCATTTAATATATATTACTCTAAACATTCAGAAAAAAAATTCCCACCAAGTATGAGCTCTTAATTTTAATATTAAGTACTCGATAAATGAATTCGAAATTTTTGATTTATCTGCATTAGGTATATGACCTAATATGTATATGTAATTGAGATCTATTAAAAAAAGTCTTATTATTGCTTTCAGATTCAATGAAAATTTCAAAAATGAACCTGAGATGAATCCAAGTTTACAAAAATCATTACTTAATATGCTGAATGTAATGAAAATGGCGTCGGATGGTGCTAACAGTTGGTATGAAGTATCAGCAAAAAAACTTCGAGAATATCCAGATTGTGAAGGTGATTCATCAATTAACTGGAAAAATCAAACTTATAGTACTATATTAGATGTATTGATGGTTCGTATTTCATTAAAGTATAAATAATTATTGCTAATAATATACAATTAAATATAAATTAATGTATTTTATTGACATTATTATTACATTCATTATTGCAGAAAAAAATACCTAATCCAGAAGATGAGTTGCCAGTCTTAAATAACACTGATACCAGCAGTAAAGTAATTAAAATTAATTACAATGGAGACTCTGCTCCAGTAAAAATATTAACTGCTAATGAAAAAGAATATTTAGCTGATCATGTGATATTTACACCATCATTAGGAGTTTTGAAAGCTAATCACGAACAATTATTTGATCCTCCATTGCCAGAAAAAAAAATTTCAACTATCAAGGTTAGTAAATATTCATTATCATAAATATAAATACGTGCTTTATGTATTGAATGTGTTTTTTATTTTTTAGAATCTTGGATTTGGACATTCAGCAAAAATTTGGTTATATTATGAGAATCCTTGGTGGTGGAATGATGAAAATAAACAGATAAATGGAAAAGTATTATTCTGGACTGAAGATGATAGGAAGGAAATAGAAAATATTGTAAGAAAGTTTATGAATATTTAAATATAAATTCAAAGTTAATTGTTGGGCTATTTTATCAATTTTCTAACCTAAAATATTTAAATATAAATTCAAATTTATTCATTGAATTATTTTATTAATTTTCTAGCCTGAAAAAAAATGGATATTGGGTATCGTTGGTTTCTTCCCAGTAGAACACAGACCCAAAACACTGTGCATTTGGATGGCTTCAAATCATTCTATAGAAATGGAATCAATTCCTGAAGATATAATGCGCAATCAAATAGTAGAATTACTGAATAAATTCTTTGGACACGAATATAACATCACTGAACCCACGGAAATTAAAAGGTATAAATATAGTAACAATTTAACTATTTAATTGATTAAAACATTAACGTTAATTATTGTCACAGAACCTTGTGGAATACCAATGAAAATTTCCGTGGCATCTACAGCTATCATGGCCTAGAAACTGATGCTACCAATATCAACAATGCAGATCTTGCAGAGCCAATAATGAAAAATGATAAACCTGTAAATTAATAATAATAATTTTTATCATTTTCAAATTAAACTTATCATTAAACATATAATATAATTTTCAGATCTTACAATTTGCTGGTGAGGCTACAAGCGAACATTATGGTACAGTTAATGGAGCAATCGAATCAGGATGGCGTGAAGCAAATCGATTAATAAATTTATATGCAAATAAAAGTTCGTAAAAAAATCAAAAGTAAATTATGAAAAATGTATGATAACATATATAAAAAATTTAAATCTGTTTTAATAATAATTTTTATTAAGATATTGGTTAATAATTAATAATAAACTTCACAGTAAATATAATTAATAATTTATTTATACATATAACACCACAAAAATAATTTTAACATAATTAGTTTAATAATATGAATAATAATGTGTGCTCTGGCATTTCAACAAAAAATATTTGTGGCATTTTATGAGGACTAATAAGCGCATATTACAGCTGAATATGAATAATAAACGGTCATGGTCACATTGAGAGTATAAAGTTTAGAGAACTATTTGAGAAGCATTAAAGTTTCATTCATTGTTAAAGCTCTATATACACGAGAATCATGAATCTTCTATTAGCGCTTTTGTGTTGCAATACGTGTGGGTTATTGAAAGATAAATTAAATGAAAATTCACCAAAAATTATTATTGTCGGTGCTGGTGTTGCTGGAATTGCAGCAGCATCAAGACTTCTTGAGAATGGATTTACAGATATTACAATTCTTGAAGCTCAAAATAGAATTGGGGGACGAGTTTGGAGTATAAAAATTGGTAAAAAATTTTTACAATTAATTTTTTTATCACTATTTAATCATGGTGATATTAATATCGCCATTTTAATTTATTTCCTTTGTAAATTCTTTCTCTTGTTTAATAGGAGATTATTTAGCAGACATGGGTGGCCAGTGGGTTCATGGAGAAAAAAATAACGTGGCATTTGAGTTGGCATGGCCTTTAGGATTAATTGAAAGATTTGAAGAAAATCATAATTTTTCTGTAAGATTTTTCGGATCATCTGGATCAGCACTTTCACTTAGAACATCGTTAAATTTAGTCGAGTTGCTTAATTCAATGACAAAAGATTTAGCTGGTGTCGAAAATTTACCTGATTCATTTGGAGACTTTGCAGATGAGAAGTAATTTTTCATTTTATTTGTTTTGATTATCTGTGAAAATAAATAATATACTGTTAATTTTCAGAATGGATGAATTCTTCAAAGCTCATAAAGAAATAAATCCCGATTTGTATGATCCATTACGTTACATGATGAATTTGGCGCAAATGGCTTCTGATGGTGCTAATAATTGGTATAAAGTATCAGCAAAAGGATTAAGAGATTACGCAGTTTGTGATGGTGATAATGCAATTAATTGGAAGAATCGAACTTACAGTACAATATTGGATATATTAATGGTTTGTCATTAAATAAAAATAGCTATCAACATATATAATATCAGAATGTGAATAATAAATAATCTCGTTTTAATTATTACAGAAAAGATATCCGAATCCAGATGAAGAACTGCCAGTGTTAGAAAACGTTAATAAAGATAGCAGAGTAATAAAAATTAATTACAACAAAGGTTATAACACTGTAAAAGTATCAACGGCAGATGGAGAAGAATATCTAGGTGACCATGTTATATTTACACCATCCCTAGGAGTTCTAAAGGCAAATTACCAACGATTATTTAGTCCACCACTTCCAGAAAAGAAGGTTGAAGCCATTAAGGTAATTAAATTGAGTCTGAAGTGCATATTAATTACACATCATTTATAAATGCAATAATTCATGATGAATATTATTGTTTAGAATCTTGGTTTTGGTCATGAGGCAAAAATTTTGTTGTACTATGAAAATCCCTGGTGGTATACTGATAAGAATAAGTACAACAGTAAAGGCATTTATTGGACTAACACTGATGTAGAAGAAATTATGAAAGATGTAAAAAAGCTTGATGAATATATGTATAATTTTTTTTTTTAATTTAATTATAATTTAATAATGTGTTGTTATAGACATTGAAATTTTTTTAGCCGGAAAGGAAGTGGATGCTTGGATTGTTTGCTCTTTATCCAGTAGAACATAAACCTAAGATGCTTTGCTTTTGGGTATCATCAGATTTTTCTATTGAAATGGAATTAGTTCCTGAAGAAATTTTCCGTCAACAAATTTTACAAGTGATTAATAAATTCTTTTCAAATCACTACAATATTACAGAACCAACAAAAATAATTAGGTATGATAGCTATACTTTTAAATATAAATGTATAAAATTAAATAATTTGATTAAGAAAATTTTTATTTTCAATTTTATTTTCATTATAGAACTTCGTGGAATACGAATGAAAATTTCCTCGGTACTTATAGCTATCGTGGAATTGAATCTGATTTAGCTGATGTTGATTATAACGATCTTGCTGAGCCAATAATGCGAAATAATAAACCCGTGAGTTGTATATTAAAAGTGTATTTAATTTTTGAATGAAATAAAATTTTTCATCCGAGATAAATTTATTTTTTAGATCATTCAGTTTGCTGGAGAAGCAACTAGTGAGCATTATTCCACAGTTCATGGTGCAATTGATTCAGGATGGCGTGAAGCAGATCGATTGATAAATCTTTATCCGAAAAAAAATGATTTATTAAAATTATTAACGCAACTAAGTCAAGAAACAAAATAAATATCGATTAATCGTAGATGAAAAAAGAATATGAAAAATATAAATAAACTAGTTGAATTAAGAAAAAAAATAATTCCAAAATTAATTATATTATTTATTCAATAATTATAATTACATTTTGCTGGAATAAATGTAAACTGTTAAATAGTAATTACATAAATATTTATATGTTATATACTGCAACATTAATATATTAATTAATGAGAAAAAAAAATTCATAACCTTTGTGTTGATTGAAGCTCAAAATTATTTCCGTGAAATATATTTAACAATTATTCACGGCCAAAATAAATGTATAAAATTGATAAACTAAACATGCATTACTACTATTCCAGTTCTATCATTCAAACTTTAAACAACAGAATTATGAACATCTTGCTTGCACTTTTGTGTTGCAATACTTGTGAATTATTGAATAATGAATTGGCGGATAATTCATCACCCAAAGTGGTGATTGTTGGTGCTGGTCCTGCAGGTATTGCTGCTGCTACAAGACTCCTTGAAAATGGATTCACTGATATAACAATTCTTGAAGCAGAAAATAGAATTGGTGGACGAATACATAGTGTAAAATTAGATAAGTATTTATAATTTATTAATCTTAACGTAATTATATTACTGTTAAAATTTTATTTATGTATTTAATTTTGATAATGCAAGTGATTATATGGTGGACATGGGTGGACAGTGGGTTCATGGAGAAAAAAATAATGCAGTATTTGAATTAGCATGGCCTTTGGGATTACTAGAGAAATTTGACGGAAATTATAAAATACAATTAGATTATTTCGAATCGTCAGGAATGAAATTACCACAAAATTTAGTACATGATATTCAACGTTTAGAAGCAAGAGTTAATGACAATATTATTCGTAATACACATGAAGAATTTAAATCATTTGCAGAATATGCACAGTTGGAGTAAGAGCTTTATAATATTTTTGTTGAAAAATGTAGATTTAAATAAATTTTTAAAGTTTAAAAATTAAATATTAATAACCAGGTTTCACTTGGTATATTTTATAAAATCTAATTATATTTTCCAATAGGTATTTATATAATTAATTGAGAATTAAATTGGTACTATGTCTAATTTTCATTAGGTATTTTAAATACTTTGAAGAACATTCAGAAGTTCGTTATTTATTGAAGTCACTACTTTATTCATTTCAACTATCAGAAATGGTAACTGACGGTGGAAAAAATACTTGGCATGATATCTCTGCAAAAGGTATACGAAATTATGCAGATTGTGAAGGTGATAGTAATATAAATTGGAAAAATCGAACGTACAGTACAATATTGGATATATTAATGGTTTGTATAATTAAAATAATAAAATATAAAATAACGATAAAAATATAAAATTATATAATTGATATTGTTATAGAAAAAATATCCAAATCCAGAAGATGAATTGCCAGTGTTGGAGAAAACATATAAAAATACTAAAGTAACAAAAATTAATTATAATAAAATTTATGATACTGTAAAAATATCAACGGCAAATGGCAAAGAATATTCAGCTGACCATGTGATATTTACACCGTCCTTGGGAGTTTTAAAGGCAAATTACCAGCGGTTATTTAACCCACCATTGCCAGAAAAAAAAGTTACAGCTATTGAGGTAATTAAATTAATTACACGCTCTATTAAATGAAATATATATTCATGTTGATAAACAAATGAATTTTTTTTAGAATATTGGATACGGTATTGTAGCGAAAATTTATTTATATTATGACAATCCTTGGTGGACAATCAATGGAAATAAATATTTTATCAATAGCATATATTGGACTGAAGAAGATGAAGAAGAAATAAATAAAGATGTAAGAAATAAATAAATACATTGTAGCTATAAATAATTATTTCAAATGATTATTGGAGAAATATTAGCATAATATTTTCTGTTAATATTTCAGCCTGATAGAAATTGGATGTTGGGAGTTTATGGTATTGTACCAGTGGAACACAAACCAAAATTGCTCTGTCTTTGGATGTCATCAGCACGTGCTATCGAAATGGAATTAATTCCACGCGATATATTTAACGATCAAATAATAGAATTGCTCGATAGATTCTTCGGAAACTATTATAATATTACTGAGCCAACGAAGATTATTAGGTACGAATTTGTACATTTGAAATGAAATTGATATGATTATAAATAAAAAATTTATCTTCATGTACGGAATTTTTTCAGATCCTCTTGGAATATCAATGACAACTTCCATGGTGCTTATAGTTATCCATCAATAGCAGCTGAAACAATGGATGTCAATTATGTAGACCTTTCAGAGCCAATAATGCGGAATGAGAAACCTGTGAGTGAAAAAAAATAATTTCAATTTATCATATCAATTCCTCAATTATAAATCTTTTTTTTTTTTAGATTTTACAATTTTCCGGCGAAGCTACCAGTGAACATTTTGCAACAGTTCATGGAGCAATCGAATCAGGCTGGCGTGAAGCTGATAGATTAATAAATCTATACTCAAGAAAAAATGAATTATCACAATTTTTAAAACGAATTAGTCAAGAATCTTAAATTTATTGACCAGTAGTAGTTTATAAAAAATGTATTAAACTATAATACTAATGTATTATTCATTATTAATCCACGTGGTACCGTAAAAAGTTGATGGCCTGTTTTATTCCTGAATCAAACGCACCATGAGTTGTAGAATAATAATGATCGTGAGTCGCTTCACCTGCCAGCATTATTACAGGTACACGCTGAGTATAAAAGAAAATCTTTATTATAGAGATTTAATATTTTATTTAGTAAATTATTTGGAATTATTTAATATTCATACCTTTTCTTGACCATTATGCAAAGTTTTACCCCAAATTGGTTCAGCTAAATGAGCAGGAGAAACTCCATTGCCTTCACAATTCGTTGGAATATGACTGTAACTACCACATACATAGTCATTTTTATTCCATTGTGATCTATTACATCTCTTTGGTGATGGTAAGTTATTGTTTTTTAAGAAATGACGGAGTAAATCAATACAATCGTCACCGACCTCTTGTTCGCTCAATGTTTCAATAACGTGAGCACCTTTTCCACCTATCCAACCGAGAAGAACTGCTTTATGATTATTTAAAACGTCGAAACCCGTTAAATCTTTAGTCCATGACGCCAGTTTTGTATTTATAAAATCATTTTCATTATTTTTACGCCAAATTAATTGAAAACCTTTGACGCCTGGTTCCCACCACGGTTCACCGAAGTCTAAATATATTTTATTAATTAATCCAAATCCAAGATTATCTATTGCTGTAGAATGATTTAATGGCAATTGTGGTTGAAACATTGTCCGATGATAATTTTTTAAATAACCTAATGAACATGTGACAATAATACAATCTGTGAATATTTTTTTGTTATCAGCTAAAGTTAATATTATAGATTTTTGTGAACTATCATTTGCATTTTGCCATTGAATAGATTTTACTGTACTATTTAATCTAATGTTTTTTCTATTTAAGCTTTCAGCAATTAATTCCACTGCTGAATTATAGCCATTTTTAAAAATTAAATGTTCAGATCCACCAACAAACTGGAATAAAAAAATAATTCATATAAAATATTTTTGATATTGATAATAATTTTAATTATATTTATAGTTAATTGAACTATTATTCTCGTAAATTCACCTGAAATTTTCCCCAGTATTTAGCGGACAAATTGTCCAGTGAAGAACATGAATTGTCAATCAATAAAAATCGAATATTCCAATCCAACAATTCTTCTCTCATTTTTTTCATTATTGATGTTTCATTCTTAGAATTTATGGATTGCACGATTACTTTTTGAATTATTGTGCCTATACTATCTGGAATTTTGCATTCTGCATCATTTATATTTACATACTTCTCGCATTCTTCTAAAGTATCACGAACTAGGTCATCCACTTCACGAATCAAATGTTTTTCCATTCTCAATCCATCATCTCTGACATAAATACCTTCACCCTCACACGATTCAATATCAGACAATAATTTATTTTGACAACACCATTTAGCGAATTCACTTTTATCTCCATGTAAAAATTGTGCGCCCTCTTCAATCCAATTATCATTCCAAGGAATAGAACGAATCCTCCCGCCAATATAATCTTGTGCTGATAGAATAAAGTAATTTCAATTTTATTTCTTCATGAATAAAAAAAAATAATATGACATATGACATTAATATGAATTTATATATGAATTCTTTACCTTCAAGTATAATATAATCGTCGAAATTTTCATCCTCTAATGCTTTAGCTGCAGCCAATCCCGCGATTCCTGCACCAATTATTACAAGTGATGTTTTATCAACTTCACAATTTTTCTCTTTCACATTTCCTCTAATTTTCATTTGCATTCCAATCTCCGATCGCTTAACCATTGAATCTCTGCGATTTACATGTCGTTAACAGAAATAACGCAACGCAAACAAATTTGTGTAATATTTTTTTTTACACAAAAGGATGTAAAAATTTAGGATATCATATTGTAAGGAACAAAATGTGGACAAATTATCTTGACTATTTATTTGTTTGTAATCTTTTTAAATTTGTATAAAAAAAAATCCCGTAAAATTTTATATATTTTGTACGAATAATTAATCAAATAATAACAAAATATATTAAAAAATATCCGTTTACCGTGCTCCATTTATTACGTAGATTGTAGACATTGGTTACAGATGAGATTTTAATATCCTAAGAATTAAAAATGATGCCAATAAATAATTAATTTAAAAGAGCCGAATTTTATGAGAATTTCTGAGAATAACGATTCAAAAATATTATAATAAAAAAAAAAATAAAACATAAATAAAATGAGTAGTTCATAAATCGTTTCTAAAAATAATCGAGGGTTTCAAATGATTTGATAATGCGCGTTATCTAAAAAAAAAAAAAAAAAAAAAAAAAAAAATGAAAACCATGCATAGTATCAAAATAGCTCTACCTGTAGTAATTAATCAGTCGATCAGCTTCACGATATCCAGTCTCAATAGCTCCATGAACAGTAGAATAATAATGATCATGAGTTGCTTCACCAGCAAAAAGTATTATCTAATCAAAATTCGTTGAAGTAAATTAATTTTTTATAGAGAAAAAAAAAATTATCAATAATAACAAATTATTTTTTACTCACAGGTTTTCCAGACTTTCCTAGAATTGGACTCGCTAAATCTCGTGCACTCACATTTGAACGTTCAGTGTCAACGCTACGATAAGAATAGCATCCTCGAAAATGCTTATCAGTATACCAAATCGATCTAAAAATAATAAGAAAAATAATTATCAAGAAAATCAACAGTTAATCTTTCACTAAATAATTACCGTAGAATTTTATCAGGTTGTGGAATATTAAAATTTTTGCCGAGAAATCGATCTAATAAATCACATAATCCTTCCTTAATTTGTGAATCTGATAAAGTTTCAATATATCTTGACGACTCGCCAGTTATCCATCCACATAAAACGCGTGGTTGATAATCAACAGTGAAAAATTGAAAGACATCAGTAACCCAATGATTTTCCTAAAAAATAATTTATCTAATTAATTATTAATAATTTATTTCTATAACATTTCTCCAAGCATTCAATCATTAATTCAACCTTTGCATTTGTTTTAATAAATTCTTCTTTATCTTCTTTGCGCCAAATAAAACCAAATCCTGCTGAATCTTCAGGCCACCATCGATGTGGAAATTCAAGAAATATTTTATTCACCGATCCAAAGCCTAATCCTTTTATTGATAATTCCTTTTTCATTGACAATGGCGGCACAAATAATGTTGTATGTTGACTTTTTAAAACACCCAATGAACTGGTAAATATTACATTAGTAGCTGAATATTTTTCTCCATCAATTGTATGTACAATTATTTCATCATTATTTGTATAATCTATATTTGTTACTTCAGTTAAAAATTTTATCTTATCCTTCAATGGATTTCCTTTAGATGTATCTAGATGGCGACGCTGAAATAATTTATCAGTATGGATAAAAAAAAATTACAAAATGAAAAAAAAAACCAAACATTGTCAGTCTGCGAAACAACTGATGTAACAATAATTACCATTAATAAATCAAATAACGTCTTGTAGCCTTGATCTTTCCAATTGAGCAAAAGATCACCTTCGCATGTCCAATATTCGGTTATGCCTTGGGCCGAGACATCATGCCATGAATCACTACATTGAATGCTGTTATCAAATTTCTCCATCCACGCCAAAAATTCGGCCGCTCGTGCGTCATTCGTAAAACGATTTTTAGAAAACGCATTGTAATACCTTTTGAATGTCGAAAGAAAAAAGAAAAGAAATCAAGATAAAAAAAGTTAGATATTAACTAATTATTTTTCTTAATAAACATAATGTGTTTGTGCGTTATTTTATTCATTTCGAATCGCGCGGTTTTGTTAATGGATTCATAATGGCGTAATTTATAAAATTGACCTTGAAAAATTGACAGTGTGGTAGGAGGATAAAGTATTATGATAGTACAGCTCTGTCATTGATATTCAATAAAGAGAATTTTTAGTTTATATCATATTTATCCATTGTAAAATATGTGAATAAATATTAATTTCATCCTGTAAAAATGGCATTACAAAGGTAAAAGTTATTTAAGATTATAAAAAAATTAGCTGATGAAATATTTTACTGTGGAATAATTTTATATTTATCAGAACATTCGATCCAGTATTGGAAAGATTACGAAAAGAAGTTGATGGTCCGCCTAACTTAGATGAAATTACTTTAAAAATTCAGAAATTAACATCGCAATTGCATGTGGCATATTTATTTGAGCCAATAGGAATAGCATTATTGCAAAAAATTTGTTTATTTATGAGTGCAACACAATCAAGTAAAATATACAATGGATGGCAAGAATTCGCAACAGAGTTATCACTAACAAGAGAACAAATTCAATGCATCGATTATGATTTCAAAGGATTACAGGATCCAACATATTACGTGCTATTGACATTTGCACAAGATCCAAATGCGACTATTGATAAAATATTAATTGCATTAAAAAAAATATCTAGATTGGATATAATCAATCGAATCATTGATGCTTTGACATTGTTCATCAATCATTTTCATATTGATAGTGATAAAAAAGATATTTTGAAACCTCCATGTATACCACGAGTGCCATTAGTATTACGTCCAATAATAAATTGCAATAAAAATAATGATAATACGAAAACTAATATTGGACATTTAAATATTTCAAATAACAGTGATAATTTATCTGAAGAACAATTTAACAATGGAAAAAATAATTCAATAAAATCACACTATGGAAGTATTGTGATGTTAACATTTACAAAGGATGGTGAAAAAGTTGCAAATATTATTGCGAAATTGTTTAGAGAAAATAATCCGAAAATAGGAGTACTCATTTTACAAGAGCAGGAAAAACAAGTTTATAGCAGAGCTGAAGAATTTATCGATGATTGTTTTAAACAAGTTAACTATATTATTCCAATACTTACAACTAATTATATTAATAATATTAATGGAATATCAAATAATATTTACGATAGAATTGAAAATTCTCTCGATGAGAAATATGTTAAATACATTTTTTCATTATTGAGATATGAATATGTAAAAAATAAATGTTGCAACAATAGAGTGAGGTTTGTATCTGAGAAATTGTTAGATAATTAATTATGTTAGATGAATAATTTGAATAAAAATTTTATTTCAGGTGTATTGTTCCTGACAATGAAATAAAATATGTTATCAAGTCAGACCTTCATCCAACTCTTCAGGCGTGGTTTAGAATGGATGATATCAATGCATTTACCAAAAATGTGTTATTAAAAAAAATTTGATAAATAAATTTTTATACTCACTCTTTTATAAAATATTCTCCATATGAACCTTTGCCATTGGTCAAATCTCTTGAAGCTTTTTCAGATATCATATAATATAATTTCCAAACTTGAGTAGTTTGCTCTAACGGCACAATTTCTCCTTGTGAATTAATAAATTTATGTTTTTCAAAATTATTCAAATAAGGTGAGGTTGCTAATAAACCACGTTTATTAGCTATATCATAAACTACATTTGATTTCTCGCCATGAACCCATTGGGCTCCAAGTTCAATCACATTGTCAGCTGAAAGATTGAAAAAACAATTTATTATTTTGCTCATGAAAGATAAATTTGTTTTATGAGTGAAAATAATTTTTTTTTCTAACCAAATTCTGTTGTGTATATTCTTCCACCAATACGATTTTTTGCCTCTAATATCAGAACATTTTCCAATCCATTTTCTATTAGTCGACATGCAGCTGCGATTCCTGCAGCTCCAGCACCGATTATTAATATCGTTGGTTTCCTCGATGACATGATTATGAAAGTAAATGAACAATTTTATTTTTCAAATTAACCGTCAAATTCCAAATCTTGATAGGATATACCCAATATGTAGATAAAAGATAAGCAGTGTTTATTGTTCCATCAAATCAACATTGTGATAATAATGTGTTTACATATATAAATAATATAGTTAAATATCAATACATCCATCATTTGGAAAAAATATAAAATGAAAAAACAAAAAAATAATATAAAGTTTTTGAGTATTAATAACCTCTCTAGCTATAAAGTAAATTGTTTTTAAATTACTTCTAAGATAAAAATTTACAAATTTAAAAAATAATTGACACAACTACTAATAAATGTGTGATTGTGATGATGATAATATAACCTATTATATACGATTATATTATATTTGTATGTATAAAGTATAAACCCATAAAAAACATTCATTAGTGTGAAGTTGGACTCGAGTCAGCCATATTGGAAATTTTGTAATCACTGATTTGCGGAAGTATCAAAACATGATAAGACACGAACCAATCACACAAGACTTTTTATCGCGCCATTATCAAATGTAAAGTAATCAGGATAATGAAAATTATAAAAATAACAAATATGATATTTTATCAATTACATTATTCTTTAATTATCTCTCTTTGTTGGCCACAAAAACTCTCGAATTTTCGTAGATAGACACAATATATTTTAACCGTAGTTTCATTTTTTTTTTTTT
>JAQQBR010001833.1:2067433-2097719 GCA_030347285.1 Microctonus hyperodae | reverse complement strand
AAATAATCAGATAACTATTTATTTTATTAATTAAATTAATTTTCATTGAGCATTTTTATTTTTTGGTCTTTTTACTTTGAGGTCAATCAACTATAACGATATTGGAATGGATGAGTAGTGTTTAATTATGTAACATAGCATCGATTCCAGTTTGACCAGAAACATCCCAGCTGGTATAATACTCAAAGGTTTATGAGGAATTTAAAAAGAACCCTCTTCAGATGCGTCAGACAATCCAAAATAATAATAAAAAAAAATTGTATGTATATTTTATTTTTCTTTCCTTTAACTGTATTGATAATAATTGATATATATGTGAATGATTCGACACTATATTTTCTTTCAGTAAAATTTAATTCTTTTTCTGTGGTACATTATCTACTTCCCCAACTCTCATCCGTGTTTCCGGTTCACGCGCGAGTTTGTACAAGCACTTCCTGCGTATATATTTAATATAATACATGTATATAAATACATATCTACAATGAAATATTTATATATAGAAATTGCGGTAGACCGTAAATATTTTCCTTGTATTTCGCACACTCTCTCTCCCAATAATGTTCATTCATAATAATTATAAATATAAATTTTACCTACGTATATGTATAATATATAATAGAACAAATATTATTTACCATTGAATAATTTACTAATATATAAACAATATTAATGATGATAATAATAATAATTTCCCGTTGATTATTTGTTCTAATTAGATTAGATTACTGTTTATATTTAGTAAAAATTTATTGATTTTTCATTAATTAATAATAAACTATTTATCATATTTGTAATAATTAAAGTGTATAATTATTGAAAAAAATTTAATAAAATATTTTAAGAATGTATAATTTAAATTTATATTAAAAATATGTTTAATTTATTAAATGTAATTTTTAAACGTGTATTATTCATCATATTTATATTAAATAATAATTTTTTTTTTTCGTTTTTCATATTGTTAATTATCTTCATCAATATATGAATATATCTATATTATTAATATCACGATTACGCAGCTGTTAATGATTCAGGTGTTCGCGGATGAATTTTTTGTGTTGAAGGACACTTAAAAAATATACATATTAATATATAATTTTTTAAATATAATTAAATTTTAATTAAATTAATTTTTACTTTAATTGTCATTCAATTATATATATTCTGCAGTCTTTCGAATAAAATTAAAAACAATATTGTATAATATATTTCATCATTTAATTATATAAAATATATTCATCAGAGATATTTGAAAAATTTCGTCTCATTGCGCCCGTCGCATTCAATATTTAAAATTCATTTTCAATTATATTATAAAACTAATATTTTTATCTGCATTTCCCGGAAATGTAGAGTATGTCAGTTAAAACATTATATCACACAATAAATAATTATATACTTTAGTACATATGCGATGTCTTGTGATAAAGTCATGGCGTCTATTTTGTAATAAAATCAACAAGAAGTAATATATTCAATAAAGAAAATATATATATTTGAAAAAAAATAACTAAGAAATTGTCTTGCTTGAACAAGTGTGTGCTACCTCAAGTATAATACAAACTAGAACATACATGTATTTATATATGTATAATAAATACAAAATTTTTTTAACTACAAACTTGTACGTCGATAAATGAAAATTAGTGAAGATCTAACTTGAATGAATTATTAAAAACAAATATTCACTGTTTATCTTACAAGCCTACGACTTATATTTTCAATTTATATCAAAAATATCAAACCCACAAAATATACAACACAACGAAAAATAATAATAGTAATAATAATAACAGACTTACCGGCTCAGCGAGATATGATTCCCATAGCTCGCGAAGATCGCTACTTCCCACGTCGTAGAAGTCCATTTAATCGGTATATAAAAAAATTCCCTTTTCTAAATTTCAACCAGACACACTGAATATTTTTTCATACACACAACCGTGCCAGAAAAATATTCACCAAAATTCCCGCATCTTCCAACTGTAAATAATAAAATAAAATCAATCAAATTATCATCTCTTCATATTAAATACATAAATTAATTATTTAAAACATTTCAATAAATTTTTATTTAATTTTTTATATAATATATCTGCATGATTTTTTCTTTCTTTTTGCATAATAGTCATGGGCGGAAGATTGAGGAAGAAGAGATAATCAGTGCATTGCACTATGAGGATGCAAAACGCACGTGTGCGAGAGTTCTTTAATGTATATATACATATGAATCTAAAGGGTTAATGTGTATGTGTGTGTATGTGTTCTGGATCGCGCACGCGGCTGCAGCATTCCGCATGCTGTTGACGCATTATGTGTGTATCCACTTATTATTCATACACAAATAAATATATACATATGTGCAGTACATATGTATATTATATTTATCTAGATATATGGACAATTGAAATGGAAATATATATATACATACATGTTGCAACAAAATTAATCAATATAGGACCTTAATTTTTTCAGTTTTATAAATTCAATCGACAATTTAAACAGACTGCAATGTTCAAGATTGTCGGATTAATATTATGCATACAATTATGTACATATGTAATACTTGTACCTATATATACATGTGTATATGAGTAAATATTGAAACTTATCAGCGAAATAAATTGCCGGTTTTGAATATATATATATATGTGTGAGTGTGTGTATGTATCAATTGAAAAAATGAAGGAGGGAAGAAAAAAGCAGATAAAAAAAATTGGTTAGAATTATTAGGTTTTTTTTTTAATGTTAGGCTTGAAAGAGAAATTGATAAATAATCACCTTGTGTTCGATATCTTGATTGAAGTATTTTTAATTGTTTTCCACAAATTTTTGTAATTTTTTTAAGGATGAAAAAAAATAATTCTGAAGTTGAATTATTTTGATATAAACAAAAAATACACTTGGTAAATTACGTCGCACTTTCATAAACAATAACAGCAATAATAATAAAATAGGAAGAGGAATTATAAGTTTGTAGCATAAGCAAACGAAAATAATTATATAAAAAAAAAAACAAAAAATACACTCAAGAGGCCGCCGGTAAAGGACGATCGATAGCCAACACCCGCTTGCACACTACATATATATATGTACATCCATATATAAATGTATATATATTTTTTTATATATTTTAATTGTTGAAAAAAAAAAAAATACGCGCACGCGCACTTTTTTTAATTGAATTTTTTTACTTTGATAAAAAAAAATTTTTTTTTTTATTTTCACGTTTTATTTTTTTATATTTAAAGTTTTAAAAAAATTATATATTTAAAAAAATAATTCACATAAATTTGTATATGATTGTGTGTGTATATGTATGTGTGTATAGATATGTATGTGTATGTGTTTGTGTGTGTGTTGTGTGTGTGTGTACACATACATAAATTGATGTAACGCGCTCAAGACTTCAGGCGCGAATGCAATACAATATCCGCGTGCACGTGGTTGTAAAGTCGCACTGGACATACGGCAAATCAACCAACCACCGTGAACCACCTGTTACCGCGTTTGACTTATCACATTGCGCTTGGTGGATTGATGCGCGCGCATAAGAACATGCATGTATGTATGTGTGTATAAATGTATTGGTATTCGTTCCGTTTCTTCTATCCCTATTTCACTGATATTAACGCCCATATGCTCTGTTGCATATACTGTGCTTTATAACAAGATTGAACTGGTCTTTCAGTGAGTTTTAATGTTTTGTTGCCTGCGCCGGTTTTCTTCTACTGATGTTGGTTGCCGGGGTTGCCACTAAAGAAACTCTTTGGCTTTTGTATATAATATGTTTTATATACTGTATACATGATGTATACATACATATATACATGTTTTAATATATACGAATGTATGTATTTTCTCTTTAAGCAAGCACATTTACGCATTTACCATCACAGTGTGTTACTGTGTTCTCAATCATGCGCAGTTCATGTGCGCAATAGCAAAAAAGTCAAACTCGCCGGCCGGGCGGGGCTACTTTATTTATTAACCATATGACACAGAATTTCTAGAAGAAATGCATCTAATAACTGAATTATGAACAGTCATATTGTTAAAATTGATTGTAATTAACCTATATTTGAAAATAATTGGTATGTATTTGTTTATGTGTGGGTTATTATACAAATTATTGAATATATTTTATATTATTTTTTCATTGGCTTGTACTTTATATATATATAGATAAACCGGGTTATATATATATATGAATGAATTGATCACACACGTGTGTGTTTGATCGTTCATACTGATATAATATGTATAAAAATACATGTATGTATATATTTGTATATTTGGGCATATTCAAATACATGAGTGTATGTATATTATTGAAGTATTTTGAAATATGTATTCAGCATACATCTGGTAAATTTGTGGAAATGTTTTTTTTATAATATGGTATTTCTTATCAGGTCCCACTGAAAAAAAATGATAATATAACATTTATAAGATAGTTTCTTTTTTATGAAAAAAAAAATATATATACAATAGCGACTTTAATGTAACACAAAATTATATAAATATATGTAATTATATATATTGAATAAATATATATAAATGTATTTTACTTTTGTAACGTTTTATCTAAGGCATTCGTGCGATGATTTTGGTTAGAATGGGCAATGCGGGTTAAAAAAAAGAATTAACTATGCGGGTTATCGATTGATCGTGTTTTTTATTCTATAAATATTATATGTATATATATTTGTATATTTATGTAATATTATGTTATGATTTTAATTACTTATTAGAATGATAAAATACATGAGAAAACTATTGTAAGGAATACAATATTATTTTTAGGTTAGGTTTATTAAATGAAAAGGAACAAATGTGTTTGATCCGATTTTGTAAAATGTAAAATTATGTAGGTATTATTATTACATATATGGACCAATTGGAGGTTATATCACTTTTCCCTTTCCAGAAATCTTTATTAGAAAAATAAAATATTTTACGACTATATACCTGCATACATAAAAATGATTTATATTTATTAATCATAATTTATTTTATGGTGTATGATATGATTATTTACGTTTATGATGAAACGAAAAAAAATGTATTCATGTTTTAAGAGTTTTATTTATAATTTCATCCTTATTGTGAATGTATATTTTGGAATTTTATACAGCAATGTATTTTGATGCTGAATATATTATGTAGGTTAATTTTTATGTATAAACATGAATACAAGTATGCATATTTATCATACATGTTTAATTGTTTATACTATTGATGATTTTCGTTCCAACCGCTTTATTTATTATAATAAAATTAACATTATTAATTTTATTTCAATAATTCTTCCATTTGAAGATCGCAGTAGCGCCATCTTACAGCTATATTTCAAACTCAACGGAAAAGGAACTATTTTTGAAAAAACTTTAATTAATAATAGTAATAATAATCATTTGTTTGACAAAAAAAAAGCAAATAAAAAAAATCACGAATAATATTAATTAATAATAATTATAATAAATAGTCAAGAGTTTTCCTCGGCTACATTCGGCCTCCATCGGATGTTTACGTTGAACCGATGATACCCGAAGTAAAATTCCCTAAAATTGTTCTAAAATAATAACTATATAAACATGTGCTAATATAACCTCAAAGAGCAAATAATGTGCCTCAATAAAAATCGAGAAAATAAGTTATAGTTTAATTGAATTATTATTGGAGTTAAATAAAATTTGAAATTATGGGAAAACCCGAAGGTAACAATTAATTTTGTGAATATGTTGGAAATATTTTAATTAGATTTTGACTGCATGTATTTAACTAATTATGATTTTAAATTACTTATCAGGTCCAAGGAAAGATCGCAAAAAATTGTCATGGACGTATAGAAATAAAAAACGACAAGGAAAAATTAGTAAACCACAAAATGCATCAGATGAAAATGTTCAAGTGCAAAATAAAAAAGCTAGGATAATTATTAGAAACCTTTCGTTCAAGGTGAATAAAATATGCATTGAAGAATCATTTATTTTTTAATTATTTTATGTATTTATGTATTTATTTTTTTGTTTAATAATCATTAACGTTGAAACAGGTTACAGAAGATGATATCAGAAATCTTTATACACCATATGGTCAAATAGAACAGATAGATTTGTTGAAAAGACCTGATGGGAAACCAGTAGGTTGTGGCTTTGTACAATTCAAACGCATTGAAGATGCTTCGAAAGCCATTTTCAATACTAATAAACAAGAATTTTTAGGTATAATCTTAATTATATTAATTTTTTTATAATAGTGATGTGAATTCAGTTTATTTACTAGATTTATTCACGATTTATCATTCTAGGCAGGGTAATTAATAGCGCCTGGGCAATTCCAAAAGCTAAATTTGTTGAGCAACTTCAAAAAAATAATGAAGAAACTCAAGAAAACAACGAGAAAGAAAAAGAAGAAGTAGAACCTGACAATAATGAAGTAAAAGAAGAAACTAATTCAGTATCCAATATTATAAAAAAAAATATTTCTGACAGTAAAAAACAGCGAATAGAAAGAAAAAAGCTGACCCCTGAAGAGCGGAAGGCTTTTAAATTACGAAAAAGACAAAAACGTGCTCGAATCGTCATTCGAAATTTATCGTTCAAGGTAGTTTTCGATAAAATATTTAATATTAAATTAGAAGTACAAAAAGTTTTAAATATTTTTTATATTGTAGGCAAATGAAAATATACTTAGAGAACACTTTATTCAATATGGTACCATTGATGATATTCAAATATTAAAAAAATCTGATGGTAAACGTGTCGGTTGTGCATTCGTACAATTTCAAGATGTTCAAAGTGCTGCCAAAGCCGTACATTATGCAAATATGAAGCCAATATGCGAAAGACCAGTTGTTGTTGATTTTGCAGTGCCAAAATCGAAATTCGCATCCAATAATACCAATGATAATACAGAAATTAAGGAAGAACCTGAAGATATCAAACCTGAATTGGAAATTTTGGACGACAGTCAAACAGAAAATGAAATGAAAATTCAAGAATCACACGACGAGAATGATGATATCTCAGAAAAAAGTGAAAATGAAGAAGAAGGAGAAGAAAAAGAAGATGATGATGATGATGATGAAGATGATGAAGAGCAAAAAGACAAAGACATCAAAGACAGTTCTATAACAGAACATGAACCAGAAAAACGTCCGCGAGTCATTTCACACGATGTAAGCGAAGGCAAAACAGTTTTTCTAAAAAATGTTCCATTTTCAGCAAATAATAATGATCTGAAAGAGTGTATGGAACAATTTGGTCCAGTTTATTATGCACTAGTTTGTATTGATCCATTAACCGAGCATTCAAAGGGCACAGCATTTGTTAAATTTAGGAATGTTGAAGATGCTGAAAAATGTTTGTCTGCAGGAACAGAATTGCGTTTACATGATCAAGTTTTAGATCCACACAAAGCGCTAGACAAACAAAATGTCCCAAGTGGAGATAATTTGAAGAAACAACGGATAAAAGATTCACGAAATTTATATCTTGTTAAAGAAGGTGTTATTATGGCAGGTAGTCCAGCAGCTGTGGGAGTATCTGCAAGTGATATGGCAAAACGATTACAAATGGAACAATGGAAATCACAAATGCTTCGTAATTTAAATATGTTTGTATCTCGTGTACGTTTAGTTGTTCATAATTTACCACCGTCACTCGATGATGCAACGTTGAGAACAATATTCAAAAATCATGGAGGACCTAAATCAGTAATTACAGAGGCACGAGTAATGCGAGATTTACGTAATCCTGACTCTAACAACGTTGGAAAATCTAAAGAATTTGGCTTTGTTGCTTTTACTTCACACGAGGATGCATTAAGGGCACTAAGAAGTGTAAATAATAATCCAAATATATTTTCTGCCACAAAGGTAAGATGGACTAAACGTCATTATTTTTGTTTTTTATATCAATTCATAAAGTATAAATTAAATTTCAAGTTGTATACTGATAAATTTTTGTTTCGTTAGCGACCAATCGTTGCATTTTCTATTGAAAATCGTGTAATGGTGAATGCCAAACAACGAAGGATCGAGAAAAGTCGTGAACGTAATCCATTGTGGATGGGTAAGAGAAAAGGTGATTTGAATAATGATAAATCAAGTGACCCACCAATCAAACGATCAAATAATCACTTGAAGAAGCAGCAACAAGCAAATTCTCAATCAAATAATAATGAGAATGTTGAAGAATTCGCTGGTGTCACTAGTAAACCTGGTGCATCCACTAAACTCAG
This sequence comes from Microctonus hyperodae, assembly GCA_030347285.1. NCBI lineage: Eukaryota > Metazoa > Arthropoda > Insecta > Hymenoptera > Braconidae > Microctonus > Microctonus hyperodae. The sequence goes on along the minus strand of JAQQBR010001833.1, from coordinate 2,089,469 downwards.
ATCGAAATTTAAATTAAAATCACAAATTGAATTGCACAATAAAACGTTGAAAAATGAGAAGAAAAAGAAGAAAATTGAACGTGTACGACGGGATCAAAAAATAGAGCAAAAATTATCACGAAAAGAGATAAAGGTCAGTTTATAAATTATTATAATGTTTGATTATTATTGAATAAGTAATTTTATTTGTTTATTTCGAATTTGTTTTTTTTTTGCAGCCCAAACAAGGCACTAAAAAATTAAATGATGATGCCGACTTCAGTAATCTTATCAATAATTACAGAAAGAAATTTTCATCAGTAGTACAATCAAAATCCAAGTGGTATGACACCTAACTCTGTCAAAATGAATTGTATGATTTTCAGATAAATATAAACGAAAAGAAAAAAAAATGATTAAATAAATAGAAAAAAAAAATTGTAAATTGTCAATGTGATATTAAATAAAACTTTAGATGTTTTATTTAAAATCAATTTATTTTTGTTTTTTCGATTTTTCCCGAAAACTATTAGCTTCATGGCAAAAGTATATGGGACCTTTTTTGTAGGAAATTAAATTTTCTACAAAATAGGTATCCTAAAAAAAATCCGTAGAGCTATTAGTTTTCGAGAAAAGTTCATTTAAATACATGGAAATTTGAAATTTCCCTGTTTAATTTAAATTTTAATACTTCTCAGCAGTTCACAGAACATAATTTAACAATGATAGGCACTTTCAAAGAATATTTCTGTACAATTCCTGCTGAAAACCAATTGAATAGCATAGAATACCGCAGTACTTTCAATTAATGGGAAAAAAAATGAGATTTACATGCAAATTGAATGGGAAAATTTCAAATTCATTTAACGAGTACTTAATATTAAAATTAAAAGCTCATCTTTGGGAAGAATTTTTTTTTTAATGTTTAGAGTAATATTCCCCATCAGTTAAGCGAAAAAAAAATAGCCACCTCTAAAATGTATATATATTTAATCAATTATTATTACTTCTTTATCGACATAAACAAACTTGAATAGAAAGTTTCATCTGTAGTGGCGTTAGTTTCGTAAAAAAACACGTGGAAGTTTTCAGAGTAATTCATTCATACAGTGCGTCTCGTATTAAAATTGTGTACATATCTGTCAAACGCCACATGACCATATGTTTGTTTATATTTCTCCTCTTTTCAATTAATAAACAAATAATAAAATAATATACTCTTGAAGAAATATAAATATTAATTATAATCATGGCAAGTGTCGAAGATTTACAGAGACAAATTGCGGATTTGAAACAACAATTGGCAATAGAAAAATCTAAAAATTCAACAAATGTACGCGAAAAAATAGATAAATTATCCAGCGAAGTTGTTGATACAAATCCATACAGTCGTCTTATGGCATTGAAACGAATGGGAATTGTTAATAATTATGAAAAAATACGTGATATGACAATTGCTATTGTTGGAGTTGGTGGCGTTGGTAGTGTAACAGCTGAAATGTTTACTCGCTGTGGTATTGGTAAATTAATTTTATTTGATTATGACAAAGTGGAATTGGCCAATATGAACCGGCTATTTTTTCAGCCGCATCAAGTTGGATTAAGTAAAGTTGATGCTGCAGCAAAAACATTAATGTCAATTAATCCTGATGTACAAATTGATACACACAACTATAATATCACAACTGTTGATCATTTTGATGAGTTTATGAATGCCATCAATACATCAGGGCTTAAAAATAATCCAGTTGATTTAATTTTAAGTTGTGTTGATAATTTTGAAGCAAGAATGGCTATAAATACAGCTTGCAATGAATTAAATTTGAAATGGTTTGAGAGTGGTGTCTCAGAAAATGCAGTTTCTGGTCATATACAATTTATTATTCCTGGTGAAACTGCATGTTTTGCATGTGCACCACCACTAGTAGTAGCATCTAATATTGATGAGAAAACTTTAAAACGTGATGGAGTTTGTGCAGCATCATTGCCAACGACTATGGGAATAATTGCAGGATTTTTAGCACAAAATGCGTTGAAATATCTTTTAAATTTTGGAACAACTTCATTTTATTTAGGTTACAATGCATTGAATGATTTCTTCCCATCGATGATTTTAAAACCTAACTCAAGTTGCGATGATAAATATTGCAGACAACGACAAAAAGAATATGAATCGATTCCAAAGGAAGAAGTCGCTGTTGAGGCTACAGAAGACGCCACACCACTTCATGAAGAAAACGAATGGGGTATTTCGTTAATTGATGAGACACATGATGTTGTAAGTGAAGAAATGTCATCGCAAGAATTATGTGCTGGTGTTAAACAAGCATATACTTTGCCTGATGTGTCAGAAGCTTCTGAAGCAGTCGATGATTCTAGTGGTTTAAGTTTGGAGGAATTAATGGCACAAATGAAGACGATGTAATTTTTTCGTATCAAATAATTCATGTACGTTCCATATTCTTTATTAAAGTTGAATAAATTATCAATACATAATTATAATTAAAATACAATATCATATGAAATAAATTTATCCAACAGTCTTTTCATGTAATACAATTTTTTTTACTTATGTACTTTCTACTTTAAGTTTTATAAATGCTCTTTTGATTATTTCAAGTTTTAATTATTATTTGTATATTGTACTAAACACAATTGCGATGGCCCCAAGAATATTTTTATAATTAATGAAACTATGAATAATAGATAAAATATGATAATAAATATTGATTAATTTTCATTTGGTAATACATTGAAAAATAATCAAACAGGTACTGATTCCCATATTAATATTCATTTGGAAATGATCTTCGTGCATAGAAGCCTTCAACATTCTTTTTACATAGACTCATACTAATCTCATTATCTTCACTTACATTAATTCCTATACATGTATATTTCAGTTTTGTGAAAAACTTACGATGTGTTTGAAAAGCTTTGTCGTAGCATCTGTTTTTAATTTTTTTTAAAGCTTCTTCAGCAGACTCGTTATACGTTATCTTAATAATAATCACAGTACGTCTTTTTAATAAAATAAATTCAGGACATCCGCTTTTAACAATTTCAAAAGTAAAATCACGAGCAAAGCGTACTTTAGATTTAGTTAAAAAACAAAATACAATGCAGTTATAAATATTCTCACCATAATCAAATAATTTTCCTGACTTTTTAATTTCACTTAATAAATTATTAAAATAATCGAGAAAATCTACAAAAACTAAATCTCCTAGATCAAGTGAGAGTCTGTTAAAACTATCAGCACATTTTTGTTCTAATTCATATATATTATCATCAAATTGATTCTCTAAAGCTTCGTTAATTATGTGACTAATTTCATTCCTTGGTACTTCAACTTTATACACATTATCTTCTTTATATTCTACAATTGATAAATATCCTTGATGGAAAAGATGAGAAAACATTAAATCTGGTCGTTCAACTATCTTAGAGTTATCCTTTGAACATATATCTCGAATGGTAATTAAATGTTGAAGTTCTATTTGATCTAAAATTTCAATTGCTATCCGCATTCCGCGAAATAATACTTTTGCATGAGTTCTAATAGCAGGTATATATATAGCACTTTCTAGACATCTCAATGACTCAGGTGATTCCCAATAAAATCTATATTCACCATAATGCAAAAATTTCAAAATTGACCAAATGGAAAATATAATTGTATCATTTTTACTTTTATAACCATTGTAATATAATATAGCTTCTCGTTCTATCTCATAGTTTAATTCAAATCTGATTAAAAGCTCCCCGAGTTCTTTTTTTGTTAGGCCATAAAATGGAACGAATTCGTGGTCACCGAGAAACATAAATTTTTCCATATTATTAATTTCAGAAAGTTCCACAGACGCAAAATACGAAGTGCCTGTTAGAAAAGCCCGAGCCACGAATTTATTATCTTGTAAAACATTTCCGAATATCTCGGACATTAATTTATTTATTTGTTCGAGGTCAATGTTTTTGTAAAGTATTGCTTGATTGATTGGAGCATCATATTCATCGATTAATACAAATACTTCTGTGCCAAAATATTGATATAGACATTCTGATAAAAATTTCAATCCTGTTGTAATATCATGCTCAGTTAATTTTGTATGAGATTCTGAATCATAAAATTTTTTGAAATGTTCTTTCTTATTATTCTCTAATTTATCATTTGTTAATAGATATTTATGATTCTTAAATGTTGTGTGTAAAGTACTTCGTAAATTCTCTAAAATTTGCTCAGAACTATCTCCAGTCACAGGTTTGAAGTTCACGTAAATTACCGGAAATGTTGCAAAATGCTTCTCGAAAAACTTCCGATGCATTCTAAATATCTGAAGGTTATTTTTTTCGAAGATGACTCGATTTGTAGATGTTTTATTGTCAATTTGTTTGCCATCATTGTCCACTTGAATTTCCACAAATTTCTTTATCATGTCCAAGTTTGTTGATTTACCAAAATGATGTGGAACTGTTATCAAAATCATTTTTTTATCAAAAACATGTTTTATCATCAAAGATTTGTCCACAAAGGTTTTCAGATTAACAAGGACCTCCAAATCACTCGATTCAAAATTAAAATCTGGGTCCTGAAAGTTCAAATGATTGAAATTAATAATACTATTACTCAATACAAATCATTGAAATTATTTTACGAAAAATATTTGAAATTACCTTATGAAAAACTGGAAATTCTGCTTCTTCTATGGGCATCATTTTTGGTCAATTGAAATTTGCGCGGTTAAGAATGAATTTTTCTAACCTCAAAGTTAATCAAACATTCGTGAAGTTTAATTCTTCTTTTCTTTCGTAAAAAAATTCTTACCATCAACAATTATTTGAATTCGATGAATTAATAGTATTATGAAGTTTAGATGGAAAACGTGTGAAAGTTAATATTTAAATAAAATTATTATTTCAATTGATTTCAATGTGAAACACGTGTATAACCAGGGGACTGGAGAAGCCATGTGCGTTTTGTGTAACGATTTCGGATGATTCAAATATTTAATTAATTCCGGAAGTCGACTGGTGCTGCCACCAATTCAACTCAATAATAACAACGAGTTTTTTTTTCCAAACTCATTGTACATTTGTTGATTTATATGGCTAATATTATTTATTTTCTTCACAAATATTCTAGAAATAAAATACTATAGAAAATAAAAACAAAATCCAAACAGTTCCCAAGAACGCAAAAACCTAACCCAAAAATGTAGAAAAATCTGCGTATTTAAAAAAAAAAATTGAAATTGGCGCCATGATCACATGTACAATGTGAGGTTATGTTTATAAGATGGTTAGTAGTAATAGTAGAGAGAGTAGTTGTTAGTAAATTGGCTTGGCCTATCAGCTGCTGCAGAAAAGTCAAAAAAATAAAAAAAAATTTTCAGCGTAAAGTGGGAGAAAACAGTAAATTAAAAAAGGGAAAATTACGGAGGAATCATAATTGAGGTTATGTTACCTATTGATAAACAAACGTATTACTAATAACATTTTCAGATAAAAATATAATTATGTCGGACGATGAAGATTTAGTTTATGTAAAGAAACAAAAAACCGTTCATTATGGATCATTTGAAGAATCTGAAAGACTTCGTTTGGCTGCAGCAACAGCAGCAGCAACAGAATCTTCAGACGATGAAAAAGAAAGCAGTGCTGGTGCAAATGATTCAAATAATCAATCCACAGTGGGTAACATTCATATTTCAAATGAATACATGGATTTGGAGGATGAAATGTCGAAAGACAGACAAGCGTTACTTGAGGAATTTGAGAGGCGAAAAAAAGCCCGACAAATTAATGTATCCACAGATGATTCAGAAGTTAAAAAGAATTTGCGACAATTGGGTGAACCAATATGTTTGTTTGGCGAAGGTCCGGCCGATCGGAGAACAAGATTAAAAGAGTTATTGGCGTGTCTTGGCGAAGATGCTATAAAAAAAAAGCATGATGATGATGAAAAACCATCGCACCCTGTGGAAAGAGAGCAAGAAAATACATGGTATCATGAAGGACCTGAGTCACTTCAAATAGCGCGTATGTGGATAGCAAACTATTCATTACCACGTGCAAAATTACGATTAGATAAATCTAGAGAAGAATTAGAGCTTCCTGGCGCGACACGAACAGCACGAAGACAAGAGCTATTGAAAAAGCTGCAAGCTTTGAGCATTTATTGTTCACAAATTGGTGATACACGACCGATGTCTTATTGTCAATTTAGTCCAAATTCAAAATTTCTTGCGACTGCTTCGTGGTCAGGTTTATGTAAACTTTGGTCAGTACCAGATTGTACAGCATTGCGTACTCTTAAAGGACATACGTGTTATGTTAATTGCATTGTTTTCCATCCTAAAGCAACAATCACTGAGGAAATCGTTGGAGAAACGGATGGGCAAACTTGTGTACTTGCCAGTTGTGCTTCAGATGGTATTTTATTTATTTCAATATCCCTAAGATTTTCGTTGAATAGAATATTTATTTATTTCTTTGAATTTTAATTTGTATTACAGGAACAGTAAAATTATGGGGCAGTGGATCCGGTGAAAAACCTCTTGCTGAATTGGAGGGTCATGAACCACACAGAGTATCGCGAATAGCTTTTCATCCGTCCGGTCGATTTCTCGGCACATGTTGTCACGATTCATCGTGGAGACTTTGGGATTTGGAGCAACAAACTGAAGTACTACATCAAGAAGGTCATGCGAGAGCAGTTCATTCTATGAGGTAATTGATAAAAAAAATATGAGAGTATAAAATTTTTTTTGTTTAATATTTTATTTTTAGCTTTCAGATTGATGGAAGTGTTGTTGCAACAGGCGGTCAGGATTCATTTGGCAGAGTTTGGGATTTGAGAACTGGTCGTTGTATTATGTTCATGGAAGGTCATTTAAAATCAATTTTTGGTATTGATTTTTCACCAAATGGATTTCATATTGCTACAGGAAGTGAAGATAATTCTGCGAAAATTTGGGATTTACGAAAACGTTCTTGTATTTATACTATACCAGCGCATTTAAATTTATTATCTGACGTAAAATATCAACGTGGAGATGGGCAATATCTTGTAACGGCTTCTTATGATAATACAGCAAAAATATGGTCGCAAAAATCATGGCAACCATTAAAAACATTATTAGGTCATGATGGTAAAATAATGTCGGTGGACGTGTCACCTGATCAAAAATTCATCGCGACCTCTTCATATGATAGGACTTTTAAATTGTGGGCGCCGGAAATTGTGTAAATATATATAAATAAAATATTTTTGTCACGTATAAGAATATTTTTGTCGCTAACTTTTCATCACATGGTGATAAGAAAATGATTTATTTAAGATTTATAATTGAAATTATTTAAACAATAAAAGTTTTGATAGGGCAAATTAATTTTTTTAATTTCAACATAACTTATGTTATTAATAACAATTTATAATTTTCATTTACAATCGGTTTTTAGTAAAAGAATTTTTTTTTACAAAAATATTCATTCCGAATTCTCAGGGATATTTTTAAGTCAAATTATCCTAATTTTATTTGTTAATAATAATCGTATTGTACAAATCGTTTTTTAATATGAAAGCACTTTTCATAGCGAAAATTACATTAATTATTCACTATTGTTCAGGAATATATACACAGAAGTTTTTATTGATTATAAAAAAAAATTGAGGTCAAGAACATAACCTCACAATCTTAACTTTGAAATATTGTATAGCACCTTTTCAATAATCTTATTAATGTGGCCATAAAATATTTCACATTATTGTGTCTATAATTGCGGAAATTCCTGATGAGCCTTTCAAATCCTCTTTTGAAATTATTATTTAATGTATTCTGGCATGTTTCAAAATGCAGCACAAGAATTATATAAAATTCATGGGACATTCTCAAGTTTCCGTTGAGCTCAAATAATTTATATGTAATTCCATGTGTTTAAATAATTGAATCCATACATATATTTTACAATTAACAATTAGTACATAAAATGAAATAAAGATTGACTCGATGAATGATAAAAAAAATATGATTGATCGAATGAATTCAACATATTTTCTCTTTTTTACGTAATTGATCAATCAATTGGTAAAGATTGATGAATATAATGATGCGATCCACCATCAACAAAGTCTTGTGCTGTATGTCCATCACCTTGGAGTATCCATTTAGTTGTAAGTAGTCCATCAACACCAACTGGACCTCTAGCGTGTATTTTTCCTGTTGAAATACCCACCTAAATAAAAAAAAATACGATTACACACCGATAATTAAAATGAACAACAATAGTATATTAAGAATACAAATTATATGTAACAACCTCTGCACCCAAACCGAATCTGTAGCCATCGGCAAATCTTGAGCTAGCATTGTGAAAGACACAAGCACTATCTACTTCTCTTTCAAAATGTTCCGCACTTCTAACATCTTCAGTAACAATAACATCTGTATGAGAACTCCCATACTTATGAATATGATTAATCGCTTCGTCTAAATTGGGCACAACTTCAATGGTGCACTCAAGTGCACCGTACTCTGTTTTCATGCTCTTAGCTGATGGTGGTCCAAATGTCAATTGCTCTCGTAACTTAGGTCCAGAGTTTATTTTCACCTACAAGTACAGTTAGTCAAAAAGTTTATTGAAATTTGACTAATTCATTCATTAAAATTCTTCAACTAAATAAATTTACATAAATTAATAATTAAACAAAAAATAATTATTTTATTTTAGGTAGTCTATAATTTTTTTTTTTGATTATTAAAATTGTCAAAAGTATCATTTACAACTTACATTTTCTTTTCGGAGCATAGTACAAACGTCATGAAAGAAATTGGTGCTCATTAAATTCTCATGAATAAGTAACGTTTCCATGGCATTGCAAGCTGCTGGATAATCACATTTTGAATCGCGAATAATTCTTAATGCTTTATTAACATCAGCGTCTTTGTCTATATAAACATGGCATACGCCCTCGGCGTGACCCAATACCGGAATATGTTTAGATTGTTCTTGAATAGTTTGAACGAGTTCCGAACTACCACGTGGAATAATAAGATCAATATGTTTATCCATAGATAATAAATCACCAATTTCTTCACGTGAAGATACAAGTGATATTGCATTAGTTGCGCCAACAGTAGTTAAAGCTTCTTTTACTAAATCCATTAAGCATTTATTACTATAAGCTGCTTCTTTGCCACCTTTTAACAGCAATCCATTAGCGCTAGACATTGCCAATGCAGCAATTTGTGGTAAACTATCTGGTCTTGATTCAAATATTACTAATAAAACTCCAATTGGTACTGTTATTTGTTTCAATTCTAAATTATCAGCAATTTTCGTACGTCTTAATACACGTCCAACATTATTCAATGATGAATCAGCAATTTGTCGTAATCCGGCACTCAATGATTTAAGCTTAGATGAATTCAACGCCAAACGTGATAGTAAAGGCTTAGCTAAACCGAATTTAGCTGCTTCCTCAAGATCTTTAGAATTGGCAGCAAGAATATCGCTTTGTTTACTCTGAAGTAAATCCGCAAGTGTATTAATACATGCAGCACGTTCTTCAGGTTGTAAAGCTTGAAGTGAATGACTGCCAATGCGTGCATTCTCAGCGACAACTTCAATTGACGTTGATAAACTTGGTACTTCAGTGAAGAATGTTCCAATTTTACGTCCACTCATTATACTTTTAATTGCTTTCTCTTGTGTACCATTACAAATTACAACTGATACACCACGATCCAATGCCCATAAAGCAGCATTAACTTTTGAATCCATTCCGCCAGTACCGACTTTAGATTTTTGTCCAAATTTAATTGTTCCTCGTAAATCCGAACTAAATGTATGTAACATTTTTGCGCCATCTTGCCACGGTGGTAAATTATAAATTCCATCAACATCACTCATAAGAATTAATAAATCCGCTTGAACTTCAGCTGCTAACATCGCGGCTAATGAATCATTATCTTTTATTGATATACCACGGCGTCCAACACCACCAGCTACTTCTTCATCAACTTGAGGCGGTGGCGATACAGCGTCATTTGTATTAATTATCGGAACAATATTGAGACTAATTAATTCGCTCAATGTACTAAAAAGATTCTTCCTTGTTTCTTCATTGTAAAAATCTGGTTTTGTGACAAGTACTTGTGCTAATTTAACACCATATTGTGCAAACATTGCATCGTACAAAGACATTAAACCAGATTGTCCCACTGCTGCTGCTGCACGTGGTTCCAGCATGGTACCTGACAACATTTTATATCCATTAGATCTCTACGATAACATATTTATCTTTATAAAGAATTAAACTATCGTATGAAACTCTAAAATAAAATAAAACGATAAAAATAGATTGTATATAATTGTTGATTGGAATCGATATCTCAATTTCAAAATCCAAGGCTAATAATAATAAAAGACTATTATCATATAATATATTTATATAAAATAAATATTTCAATATCATAAACACTCACCTACATGTTCGCGAGTATGGTCAACTGGACTGAGTGTTTCTCTCATGGATAATGACATTAATAATTCTTGAGCAAGTTTTTGTTTGCCAAATGCTACTGCACCACTGGTAACCATTATACATTCACGTCCTTCAATTTGACACTCAGCAACTTGTTCAACAATTGATGCAAGACGACCCAATGCCAATCCATGTTCATCTTCACGTGTTATTACAGCACTACCAAGTTTAACAACTAAACGACGTGCATATTTTAACTGACTTCGATCAGTAAATGTTGTTTGTTGTGGCCTTTCAGCTGATTGTTGTACCTGACGATGAAGATCAATTCGATGTTTCTGAAGGTAATTATTCTTTTTTTTTTGTATTCTCAAAGTGGATATATATATAATTACAACTTGCTTTCTTTAACCAATACTAAACATAAATGGATATTATCAATGATAATGATGAATTATAATTTTATTTGAAAGAAAAAAATTGCTCGATATGATTGAATAAAATTTTTTTTACAATTTTTTTCATTTGTTTTAAATTGTTCTACGCTTTCAAAACTTTATATTGTAAATCTGTATTGAAATTAATAATATATTTTTACACAATATATAATTATATTATATAATATTACATTAATAGTTAGTGAAATATGTATGTATCATTTATGAATATTGTTGTTTTTAAACATACATAAATTAAAATGAATTAATAAATGTTCAGTTATCGTGATGAAAATATAGTGAACAGTTTAATTAAATATTTATAATTTTATAGTTTATATGTGAATACGTACAAGTTGACTTTGAGACCATCGAATACCAGTTGTAGCTGAGGTAAATTGTCGTGGCCATTGGTATCCAATCCATAAGCTTCTTGATGTTGATAATCTGGTGTACATATTAACAAAATTAATTTAAATAAGGGCGAATATAATATATAACGCCTTACGATTGACCATCAACAAACGACTGGGAATTATTGTTACCATTTATTCAGAATAATCACTATATTTCTCAACGTCTTCGTGTATTGCGTGTTCCAAGGCCTATATTCTTATCGGTATCAAGACAAGATTATTGAAAAAAATAAAATAAAGGAATGATGGTTATAATGTAACATTCATTACTGTCTGCTTATTATATATACCATTAGCTTCATATCACAATAACAAACAAAGTCCGAGTATGATGCTGATGATGCATTGATGCCACTGACCCTTCATATGTTGATCACGTTTTGTTCTTGAAAATATATTACATATTACGGAAATTCTCGAACTTTCATCTTTGACTTGACTAAAAAAAGAAAAAGTAGATGTTATTGAATAAGTTTGATATTTAATACAAAAACATGATGTGAAATATTGTTCATTATATCATAAAGTTTTATTACAAATAAAAAAACCTTCATCGATAAGAATTATCAATAAATATTAATAATTAAAACAAATGGATATTTTAATGGGATAATAAATGAATTTCAGTTATAATTTAACAATCGCAAAATTATACTGCAGTCATCAGAGATATATAATAAACATAATAGATCAATTGGAACAAAAAAAAATCTATAAAATTGAGGTTATGCCCGTCTACGATATAGATATATATTTTAATGGAGGACAAGGAATTTTTCGCCAGTTTATTTCAATAATGATACTTCAATTGATTGAAATATCATCATAATGCTTGCTATCTGGGTTTTATTTTCTGTATAACTGTATGATAAGCATGTTTGATATATATATTAATTCTTAAGTGATAACTGATAAATGTATGAATCGACTTCAAGAGATCGAAAGCTATCAATAAATAATTTGTACCATTATCGACACTTAATAAAATATTATAAATATATTTCTCAATATTCAAAGTGTGAAAATACGAACTTAAATTATGTACTGAAGGATAATGAATTTTTCAGTGAATTTAATGATATAATTATACAGTGCTATTATACATTTTTTAATAACTATAATACATATCATATACAGTTCATAAATTGTTTCGATTTGTAAATTGTAATTAATAATTTATAGTATAAGAGTGAGTATCATATTACATATTTATGTCTTCATTACGTATTTATATCTTCATTAAATGTGAATAATCAATTTAATCTTTCAGTATTTCAAATTTTAATATTTAATTATTTATTCTAACTTGTTATAAAAATTTTCTTTTTTTTTTCGTGATAAAGTTGTGAATTTAAATAAATTACTTGTTTAAGCAAAAATGTAAATAGGAAAATTATGCATTCATAATTTTTTTTCTTTTTGTCATTTTTCAACAAAGAATGTATTTCAGTCACGTATTCCTAACCTAGACAAAGTACAATTTGTTATTATAAAACAGGTGAATATTTATATATCATAAATCCAATAACATTTTTTTTTCTTTTACAAGCTACAAATAATATTCTCATAATATATTAACATTAAACAAAGACCTGCATATGTATCAAAAATATAAATTTATAATTTAAACTTACACCCCATAAGTACACTCAATAACATGTGTATCAAAGAGAGTAACCAAAATGAAAATGGAACAAATGTGGTTAAAATTACTTTCAAGAAATCAGGACGAACAAATTTATAAGGTCGGGAAATATATAAGATAGGGATCGTGCAAAGTGATTCAACTATCAATAAACCCTTATCTTTTATTAAAGAGATGATAAACGGTTACTTTATATCTATTTTTTTCCCCTTTCTAAATCTAAAATCAATCTCTTCAGCGTCGACATGCATACATACATCTCCAGCACATCACGATAAAATTCATGATGGACTTGTCGACAAAATAAATATTCATAATAATTAAACCGATTAATTTAACCAAGAATCATATGCATAAGTACACAGAGTAAAAGAATTTGTAACAAAAAAAAAAAGCCTTCACATCTCTCATACTCTGTGTGCGAGTACAATGGAAAAAAAATAAAAATAGCGATATGCAGGCTTTTTTTTTCACTTTAACACAAGTGTTTTGATATAAAGGTCATGATAAGTAGGCAATGTTGAGTTAACAAGCAATTATATAATAAACTATTCATACCTATATTTAATAATAAGTATAAATTATAAAATATAACAATAAAAATATTAATTAAATACAAATTACTATTAATAACATGATTCTCCAATTATTTATAAATATAAATTCTTAAATGAATAAAATACATCAATGAAAGAGATGAAGACAAATAATTGAATCTATCAAATAAATTAATTTATATATTCATTATCATTATATAATTATTGATATTAATATTATTTTTTGTGTAATGATAATTTTTTCTTTTATATTTGCATTGGTATTCTCCAGCATCGTGCTCTGGTTTTCTACATTCACAATGAAATTCAGATGCGCCTGCGTTCCCCGTCTTTTCGACGTCAGCAGCGTCGACGCCAACCCTTGGTTGGCGCATCATGAACTGTGTGAGGATGTGAGAGCAAGTGAAAGAGAAGAGGAAATAATGTGAGTGCAAATGGAATGAGGGAAAACCGAAAAGAGTGAGAAAACAACACCAGGAAATTTGTCCCCAGTGTTCGTTGAACGACGGTGCGACGGTGAGAGAGATCATGCCGTCGTGCCCTGCATCGGAAAACCGACCTCAGGTAAACGATAACCATTGGATTATATCAGGTTATCTAATTGGCATGTTGTGATTAATATTATTAATTTATATCTTTCTATATACAATAAAAAAATGTAAAGTTGAATTTTATTATAATTAATTCAGCAATTGGCATTGAATTATTTTAAAATTATAATTTGAATAATTAAAGTGTGTATGTATTTTTTTGTGATATAGAAAATATTTCGTGTGATTGTATAATTATTAAATTTAATTTTTTATTTTGTTATTTTGTATTTAAATATAGTGATGAAGATTTTTTTTTTAAATTCTGGTGATAATTATTAATATAAATAAAATTTAATTATTTGTGTGAATGTAAAAGTATTGCAATATATACTGTTTTAATTTTCAACTTATTTAAAGAAGCAATTATAATTTTGCGATGTAATTTAATTGATAAAACAATTGATCCTTTAGTTTTTTATTTTTTCATTATTTAATTTCATCAAGATGACTCGGCGGGAAAAATTTTGGTTTATCTTGGAATTTTTCTTTCTCAAACATTTCTTCCTTATCACTTATAACTTTTGTTAGTTTTATCTTATGGTTTAAGAGTGATTAATCAATTTAACATTAATTAAATCATCGATTTATCAATTAAATCATTTTAAATTATTATCTTCAATATTAATCCCACCGAAAATAATCAACACTTTGAATTTAATATATTAATTATTGCAATTCATATATATAAATCACTTAGATATATGTGTGTGAGTAAATATGTGGCAATTGTGATGAAATGTGCACACGATGATAGATGGATATAATAGAAAAAGAAGCTAGATGATCTAGAGATTGTGTTTAATACAGAATAGACCAAGAGGGTGAGATAAATTAAAAGAGAAAAAATAGGCAGGGCATACCTCACGAATTATCGATTATCGTAAATCACTTTATAAATAACTGATCGTATATGAGTGCCTTTAACACACACCCACTAAGTAAATGTCATCCGGTTCACTAACTTCTTTAATAAAAACACTTTCATACATATACGTATATCTGGGCACAAAAGCGTTTTTGATAAATTAAACAATTATTATTCATGACATTATATCAATTAATAAAAATAAATATCGTATTATATAGCTCTGAATTAAATGTAAAATAAATATAATGTCATAATATTTATGTGTTTACTTTCGGTTAATGATAGTAAAAAAAGAAAAAAAAAATGGTACAATGAAATGAAAAAAAAATGTAAAACGAAGTGCATTTTAGTTTCTGCACGTTTTCACATAAAAGAAGTTTATCCACTTGGAATATAACTATGTATTATGTGTATGTGAATTATATACATAGTGCAGAACAGTTGGACAAGTGGACCTTTTTCTTTTTTATTTTTTTTTTATTTGCTACGTTACTTTTTACTCTTCTTATCTTTTGTCACTTTTTTTTATTTGACACTCTCTTTTTGTTTTTTCATTCTCATACGTTTCATCTTGTTATTCTTCGTGATTTTCTACGAGCTTTCACAGTGTCTTCACATTGAGAAGGTTAGGGAACTCGGAGAGAAGTCGAAGCTGTAAAAAATAAAAATAATATAAAAAAAATGGGAGAAAAAAGGTAAAAAAAAAAAGAGAAAAAGTAATGTGAATGGTAATTTATCTTGGCGCCTGGCACACGATCGGAAGCGATCGAAATGCTCACACCTATAAGTTATATTATACATATATATATGTATATGTATATAACTCTTTTTTTTTTTTTGCTCGCCCTTCACCTCTGCTTTTCAACCACACACAGGTGTGTATGGTACATGCATGCATATATACATACACTATTTTTCTCTATCTATCTCGTGACTTGGCTTTTCAATTGGACCCTTGAGCTCCCATTTGTCCCAATCCTTCATCTCACTTTGCATAGTGTATGTGTGTAGTATGCATATCCTAAAAGTAAAATACAATTTTTATTTATTGTGTGTGGGTGAGTGTTTTCGTGCACGATAAACGATTTTATACTCCTGTGCACTTCTCACGACGTGCTATACACATGCCAAGGTCGGATATCAGTAAATTCATAATATTAAATTGGTTTTCAAGAAAAATTTATGTCACTGACAAGTTTCAATTTGGCAAAATGTGAATGACAATAATAAGAGGAGAAAAAAAATTAAAATTGTCTTTTTATGTATATCCTCTTTTTATACTTTTCCACAATTTCCCAGTAACTTCCGGGACTTTGGTTGATATCTTCTTATATTTTTCATGGTTTATAGAATATATATGTTAATATCGTATTTGTTTTTCTTTGAAATTTAACTTGTTTTTTTTTTCTTTTCATTTGGTAATAAAGATATGTATATGTATGAAGTGGTAAAATTCAATTTACACTTTTGCTATTAAATATCCATCATGCAACCAGTTTTGTATGGCATTAAAAATTTTATGAATTATTCGTAGAAAAAAGTTTTAATATTTTTCCGCTGTTAGCTTCTTTTATCGTCATCAACGTCGTTGTCATTATTCGCGCGACTGTACAATTATAATATCAAAAGGCAGAAGAAAAATAATAATACGATGGTGTCAAAAGTTGAAAAATAAGTTGGCAGATAAGATGCAAGATGAGTAGATTCAAATTTATTTCCTCTGTCCTGTTACCTCGTTTTCTCACACTTGAAAGGATATTTGTTCTATATAAAAAAAAAAAATTATATTTTATAGTGAAATGAATTCAAAAGAAACATCATATTATATATTAAACATAAGTCGTTAAAATTAATATATGAATAGAGAAATTTATACCATCAATGAAGAATAGATGGAAGAAGACTGTTACAATGTCGCCATTAATTTTCCTCTTCGTATCATATAATTTTCCTCTGAAGCGTATATCCATTGAAATACATTGGTATAACCGGCTGAGCGCTTCTAGGCTATGGGCTGGGTCGATTTTCGACGTTTATACACCCACAGGCCATGTACAATGACTTCTACAGCGTCAGTCCAACTGCAATCCAAATATTTTGAAGCTTATTTTGGTTCTCCATCTAGTCCTTTTTTTTGTAAACTATTATATTCAATAGCAGCATTTTCATTTTCACTTCAATGGGCTTTTCATCAATGAACAAATTTTGAATCTACTTTTTTTATATTTGTTTATCCATTTGATTATCCAAATAAAATGATAAAACTATACATGATAATATTCTGAAACATATTAATCGATGAAATAAATCAACATACATTTCGATTCCTCTTTATTTTTATACATGTTTTATTTTTTTCTATATTAAACTTATATTTTATTTTATATATTATTTGATTAGAGATTTCATTTCGATTTTCGTGCAGGAAAAGTGATATGAGAGTGTTGACCTAAAATATTATTTTAGTATAGTGCATATTGTTATAGAATTTTCGTTTCAATAACTGACACAGACAGTTTTTATTTATTTATTTTTTTTATTTGTTGCATAGCTCTCCAGACGTGGCCAATTTAACCACTGGCTTCTATATACTTTTCGACTGACATACGAAACGAGTGAAAAGAATTAAGGCACGTCAAACAGTTCTGCAGCATCTTCTGTTGCCTTTATATAAAGTACTCTTGGGAATTTTTTTTTTTTTACTTTTTATTCTACTTTTCCCCTCCTTGAATTGAATTGCATGCGAGTGTAGAAATATATAAATACATTTATACTTAGATACTTATAATATATATATCATATAGTTATGTAAAGAGCTAGAGGCTAAATTGATCCTTGAATTTATAAGTTAATTAATAACTGAACTTGCTAGAAAAAATGCAATGGAAATGTTGGTTGAAATATGTAAAAAAAATAATAAAACTTGGATTCATTTGAAAATTTTATAGCAGTATTTCATAACTGCATTTGGTAGTTGGAAGAGTTGAAAAAAAAGAAAACAAAAATGCACCAAAAGCTCATGTTGCACTTAACTTAGTTGGTTTCCAAAGAAAAAAAAAGACATTCGTTCTTAAAACTGAGTAGAGAGAACTAGTTGAGCGAAAAAAAAATAAAACAAACTTTTAACTGAAAATAGAGACTTAGCTACATGCGGTGTGGAAGTTGATTTGTTAGAGAAAAATAGAATGACGGAAGAGCAAACCCTAATTACACTTCAATAACTTGCAGATCTAGAAACTTGTTTACTCACTCGTTTAAGTTAGTGACCAGACACAAAAGAAAAAACTTTTTATTTACCTCCACATATTCTTCAATATCCATAAGTACATATATGTATAAAATCTGGAGATCATTTTTCTTCAGGTTCATATTATACAATAAGAATAAGTACATCATCCATGTGGCAACTCATCGTACAAACTCGGTATTGTATGTGCCCATGAATGAACATAACTGAGGTAGACGTCAATTACATGAAAAAAAAAGAAAAAAATTCTTTACAATCTTGAGCATTTCCTTCGTTTCTTTTATTAAGCCTCCATTCATTGAACTTACTATATAAAACAAGTTATACAAAAATTCCTTGTCATGGCAATTATAAAAATACAATAATCCAATAAAATCAATATGATTTCTAGTTGATGCATCTATTAACATTCATGTATACTAATATTTAACCACATTACAATTCCATGAAAAGTATCATTATATACTCAGTTTCATAACATCATACATCAATTGTCTATCACAGCAGTTTTATCAATTACCTGAAAGCAATTAATAACTATCATTTAATTACTCAATTTTTTTGGGAATGTTTATTCTTCTCAAGTGTTTTAAATTCATTAACCAACTTGAAAAGAAGATAATATTAACATTATTATTACTTCCTTCCTGTCTTCATGGCATATAAACATCTGGTCCAGTTATTTCTAAAACAATGGAAAATTAATTTAGAACAAATACTCCATAACCTAAAAATATATGCATACATAACCTCTAAAATAACCCTCTTGAGAGAGGTTATATTCAGCTCAGATAATTAATAGATATTTCACGGTTGGCGTGGTAGTCGAACCTTTTTCAACTTTCCATAATCATCGAGAAAATTTACGTAGAAATACATATATATATATACATGTAACTGACGTAATATTACTTTAAACATTCAAAAAAAAGTTTCAAACAAAGCACCCTAATGTATATATATACATACATTGAAGATCCTTAATAACCTATAAACGATATAGTTTTACTAACTCTCTCTCTTTCTCTGGACATATATTCCTCATAAAGCATTAGGCTTCGTCTCTCGCTTCGTAGAATTCCCGAGGTTAACCTTGGAAAATCCACCACTAGCCTGTAACCATTCACATTAACGAGGTATCAAAGTGGAATCCCTGTGGAATTGGATGAACGTGTGTGTGGTTCAACATACATGGTGCACCTACAAGTAGTAGTGGTTACGGTAACATGACCATGGAGGCTGAAATTCGTGTCAGTGGTGAATGCAATATAATCCTCATTGCTTTATATCCCCATCACACATTCACACACTCTCTTCTGTATGTGTATATAAATACACATTCATCTCTTCATTTTCCTCTTACCCATTCGTTGAAATATACAATTACCACCTGGAACAAATTTCACATGCAAATTCAACACTTGATATCCTCATCATAGTGTAAACCAAATAATGAATAATTGATTCATTATTTCTTATTCATCGATATTGAAATATTTAAAAGTTTTTTCCAATATCTATTGTTCAATGGCTGCATGAACTTTTCTTTATATCCTTTGTTATTCCAACATAGGAATATAAAAGAATGTACGATATATTACTTTTTCTTTACGATGGTGTATTTGTATAAGAAAATCGATTCGCCAACCTTATCAGCAACGTTAAAAAGTAATATTCCACGTTACATTATGCATCTATGTATATTGTGTTCAGATAATATGAATCAAGATGGAGATTGTCTGACAGATTGATTTGATGAGTCATGGGGCCAAGACGTCAAGTTGATGACGATGACGGTGATGATATTATATCACTCTATCACATTATAATTCACATAGTCATATGTCTCTTGAGTATAGAGCTACAATTTAGTTTAACAACTTAATTTAATATTTGAAGTTTATATCTTCATTATTTTAGATTATATTGTCTATGAAGAATATTTAAAAATGGAACATTATCAATTATTATTATAATATTATTCATGTACGTGAGATAATATATATTATCAATTTGTAATTATGTGTACTTTATTATGTAGAAAGCAGATCAATGAGGATGAATGCAAGCGGGGAATCTGGTGGAACGATGGATTATGATGGATGTAACAGTGATGAAGAAGACACTGGTACCAGTTTACCATCATGGGAAGCAGCGGCAGCTTCACTTATTTTGGGCTTCCTTGTGCTTGCCACAGTGCTTGGCAATGCTCTTGTAATATTATCGGTATTTACTTATCGTCCACTGAGAATAGTCCAAAATTTTTTCATCGTCTCATTGGCAGTTGCGGATTTAGCAGTTGCAATTTTAGTCATGCCCTTCAATGTTGCATATATATTATTGGGCAAATGGATATTTGGAATTCATCTATGCAAACTTTGGCTGACATGTGATGTTCTTTGTTGTACTGCAAGTATATTGAATTTATGTGCAATTGCCCTTGATCGATATTGGGCAATAACAGATCCAATAAATTACGCACAAAAACGAACGTTGAAACGTGTTCTTGCAACAATTGCTGGAGTATGGATACTGTCAGGTGCTATAAGTTCGCCCCCGCTTGCTGGATGGAATGATTGGCCAGAAGAAATTGAACCTGGCACACCCTGTCAATTAACACAACGACAGGGTTATGTTATTTATTCATCACTCGGTTCATTTTTTATTCCATTATTGCTTATGAGTTTGGTTTATTTAAAAATATTCTTGGCAACACGACGGCGTTTACGTGAACGAGCACGACAAAGTCGTCTTGGTGCTGTTACATCAACAAGACATCGTAATGAAGCTGAAGACGCTGAGGAATCAGTTAGTAGCGAGACAAATCATAATGAACGTTCAACGCCACGTATACAGGCTAAATCAAGTCTCGTTGTTGTTGACGATGATGCAGCAACAGAAGTAACAATTGGCACAACGCCATCACGTAATGCTGGATACCCAAGACGACATGGTGTTTCAGCAATGGGTGGTACAGAATCAACAACTGTTTATCAATTTATTGAAGAACGTCAACGTATATCATTATCAAAAGAGAGACGTGCCGCAAGAACTCTCGGTGTTATTATGGGAGTATTTGTCGTTTGTTGGCTGCCATTTTTTCTTATGTATGTCATTGTGCCATTTTGTCCTGGCTGCTGTCCGTCAGATCGAATGGTTTATTTTATCACTTGGTTGGGATACATCAACAGTGCGCTCAATCCTCTTATTTATACAATATTCAATCTCGATTATAGAAGAGCCTTTCGACGGCTACTTCATATTCGCTGATCAAAATCCTCAACGTGTTGTGCTACTATTTAATCTTAAATATTTACAGATATATTCAATGTCGCGTTCGATTTAGCGAAATATAAATCGTCGTACCAAATATAAATTCACGACAGTCACAAACTTTGTCTTGCTTATATACTCTGTATTTTTCATCGATTTTTTTGATTTTTATTTTTTATTATGGATATTTATGTTTTCTTTATGCACGTGAAGATTCAATTTAATTTTCAAATTTAAATGAATTATATAATGTGAAAAATACAAAGTATGTGTAGATTATAAATGAGATCATAAAGCGTAATAATTCCATTTGAAATTTTTCAAACACCGTTTACAGTTTTGTTTTCTCGAATTATTTAGTACAATAACTATCCACGTTAATTTCAATAATTTTTCTTGAATTAAAAACTAAATGATAAATATTCAAACAGTCATAAAATATTAATCCATGAATAGACAATTTAATTTAAATACTCAATTATAGAAAACTGTAAATTTTCGTTTTTATACAAATGATTGTTTTGTTTTTTTTTTT